>CM038143.1:245847453-246107557 GCA_021437245.1 Aegilops speltoides | reverse complement strand
GGATGATCCGGGACTTGGTCCGGATGATCTGGGCAGGTCAACCACGCACGGGAACTGCTCGGGAAGAACTCGAAACCGGGGAGAAATTTGACGATTTCGGGGATTTTGGGAGAATTTCGAGGGGGAGAAGGTGGGGAAACACAAGATCCACGAGTTACACATCGAATCATGGATCAAAACAACAAAACATCATCAAAACCAACAAATCACAAAAAATTTGGGGGTATTTTTGTGGGGATTTTCGGGTTTTAGGACGAAAACAACAAAATCAAGCTAGAAATCACGAGGTAGGGGCTCCAAAACGTGATCAACCTGGCTCATGATACCATATGATGTAGGGTGGAACCCTAATTGCCGATCTTTCACGTTTGGAAGGATCCTACGGAGGAACACGAAGAACGCGGAAGAACGAGAGGAAATCACGGGAAGAACGAGAGACACTCAACCGACAAGAGATCAATCACACAAGGTCTAGATCATCGAAGCACGAGTGATACATGGTCCAAAATCAACAAAGGAAAGATACAAAGGTAGCCGTTCTTCTCCGGAGGAGGTCTTGCATCCACGAGGGATCTTCCCTAGGTAGGGGTCTTGAATCCGATGGATCTTCTCCTGACGGAGGTCCCGATCTCCGAGGAGAAGTACTTGGTGGATGAGCAAAGGCTCTCACACACAAATATGAGCTAATCCAATGCTAAGTCTCAAAGTGAGGAGAGGGGTCCTATATATAGAGTTTGGGGCGAAGGGGTACATGGGCTCAGCCCAACACGCGCGCACAGGCGCTGGCCGGATGATCCGGACGAGGGTCCGGATGATCCGGGCCGGTCCGGATGATCCGGGTGGAGTCCCGGATGAGCCGGAGGGTCGGCTGGTGGCGGCGACGGGCCGGATGTCCGGCTGGAGGTCCGGATGTCCGGGCGGGGTCCGGATGATCCGGGCCTGGGTCCGGATGATCCGGCTTCAGCGTGGAGGTTCTGTTGCCTTCGGTGGAGTTAGCCGGATTGTCCGGACCGGGGTCCGGATCATCCGGGCTCTGTCCGGATCGTCCGGGCCTCCGTCCGGATCATCCGGCCTCTCTGGTCCTGGTTGCTTTCTCCTCTCCGTTTTCGCGTATGTCTTCCGCTTCCGATTCTCCTTGCTTTCCTAGCCTCTTCATGGTCGACTCCTTGGTGCCTGAGTATGCATAGAGTTTCCGTTTTAGGTAGTAACCATGTCTCTTGTGAATCGAAGGAGAGTTGTGAGAGGAGTGATGTCACCTCGGTTTCAAGAGCTCTTGCATGTGCTCGAGTCATCGGTCCTTGTGGTGTTGTAGGTGTTGATGTAGAGTCCATGGGGATGATGGAAGGATGCTCCGCATCATGAGACCTCGACTATGCGCCATTGGACACAAGGTGAATTCACTCCTCTTCGAACCGTCACTTTCCGCATATGAGACACGGCTACTACCTCATGCATGGACCTTGCATACACTCAGGTACAACCAAGATGACCATGGAGAATCCAAGGACCAAGGCCAAGCATGGAAGAGGAGAAGGAAGAAGAAGAATGGAGCAAGACTGGAGTTGCCCGGATCATCCGGACACCCAGCCGGATCATCCGGACACCCAGCCGGATCATCCGGGCCCAGCCGGATCATCCGGACCCTCCCCCGGATCATCCGGGTAAATGCACCGAAGACAACAGAAGCGGCCCGACGAAGCCGGATCATCCGGACGGTCGCCCGGATCATCCGGACCCCCGACACCCGGATCATCCGGGCCACCATCCGGATCATCCGGACCCCGCCTGCGCGCGTGACTTGGGCCGAAGCCCGTCTACCCCTTCGCCCCTCACTTACCCCTTCGTGGCTTAGCACTATAAATAGACCTCCTCCTCCCCCACTTTGAGGGTTAGCATTGGATTAGCTCATATTTGTGTGAGAGCCTTTGCTCATCCACTCGGTTACTTCTCCTTGTAGATCAGGACCTCCTTCGGAGAAGATCCCCTTGCGGATTCCAGACCCCTACCTAGGGAAGAACATCAAGGCCTCCTCTTGGAGATGAACGGTTCCTTTGTATCCTTACCCTAGTTGACTATGTATCTTGTGGATCTCATGTGTGTATGTTGATCTAGCACTTGTGTGATCGATTCCTTGTTGGTTGAGTGATTCTCTCGCTTTTCCCGTGTTTCTCCTCGCTCTTCCGCCTTCTTCGTGTTTCCTCCGTAGGATCCCTCCAAACGTGAAAGATCGATTTAATTAGGGTTCCACCCTACATCATATGGTATCATGAGCCACGTTGATCACGTTTTTGGAGCCCCTACCCCGTGTTTTCTAGATTGATTTTGTTGTTTTCGTCCTAAATCCGAAAAACCCCACCAAAAATAGCCCCCAATTTTTTTATGATTTGTTGGTTTGATGATGTTTTGTTGATTTTGATCTGTGGATTTGCTTGGTTTCCAGTGGATCTAGCATTTCCCCAAGTTTCCCCACCCTCCATCCACGAAATCTCGCCAATTTTGCCTCGAAAATCATCCATTTCCGCCAAAAATTGCTCCACGAGCAAATCCCGAAGGATTGACTTGTTCGTATCATCCGAACTTCTCCCGGATCATCCGGACATCCCGGATCAGCTGGACGCCCCGGACGTCCGGATAACTCACGCGCCAAATTCTAACCGAGTCGACGAACCCGGATAATCCGGATTTCCTCCCGGATCATCCGGACCTAGCCCGGATAATCCGGACCTCCTCCCGGATGTCCGGTTAACCCTGAAACTGACACGGCTGAAATTTTGTTTTGTTCATAACTAATTCATCCGGAGTTCGATTTTGACGTTCTTTAGCTCGTTTTGAAGCTCTTGACATCCCCCATCCCAAAAAAATACCACCAACATCATTTGACTCCATCATATTTTCTGAAATTTGGCAAGTTTGCCTAGGCCTTCCACCATATCATCGGCATAGCCACCACCGACTTCCACAACCTAACCCATTTTGTTCCCCATTGCACATGTGGTTGTTTGAGTTGTGACTAGAGTCTCCTAAGGTGTTTCGGCTACTTAGGGACAAGTGCTTCTTCATCAACCACCACCACCACTTCCACATAACCTTGCCCACCATACACTTCCGGCAACCCAACTTAACCCCACTGTTGTTTGAGCTTGTTCGAGTTGTGGCTTGTGTCTCCTAAGGTGTTTCGGCTACTTAGGGATGGCAACTTCAACTCCGACACGTGTATATCCATCATTCCACTTCCGCATTTGCCTAGTGCAAAACCACCACCGCTTTCCGCTACCACCATTTGACATTTGTCATTTGAGATTTTGAGTTTGCGGTTTTCCGCTTCCTAATGCTTTGCTACTTAGGGACGAGTCTCCATCATCTTGGTATCTACACCAAGAACACCGCCACTCATCATCGCAGCGGGCGGTAACCTCGACGACACCTTTGTATATTCCCTTGCAATTGCATTGTTAACCCCTAGCCCATTTTATGCTATTTGCCTATCGAGACTAGCCAT
The DNA here is from genome assembly GCA_021437245.1 of Aegilops speltoides. Classification (NCBI taxonomy): domain Eukaryota; kingdom Viridiplantae; phylum Streptophyta; class Magnoliopsida; order Poales; family Poaceae; genus Aegilops; species Aegilops speltoides. The sequence continues at coordinate 246,104,058 of CM038143.1, read as the reverse complement.
TTGAGTATTGCCGCAACGTTACTTGTGCACATTAGTGATCCACCATTCCATTGCATACATACCATATCATATTGGTATCATATCATATATTGTGTCACAATATTGTTCCCGTGATATACACAATAGCTATCTTGGTTTGTGCATTGTGCATAAGTGGCCATTGAAAAAAAAAGCTTTTAAGCAAAAAGAGAGCAAAGAGCTCGTGAGCAAGTGCCATAGCATCATACCCATTGCAAATAAGAGCCATACCAAAATCTACATCATATGATATCATGCTTGAGAGAAACACCGGGAACCATACATACATAGCATACTTGGGATAGAAAGAATACCCATTTTGCATCTTATAGGTTGTGCACAAGTGTCGTATCCGCCTATTGAGCAATCGTGCTAGCGTCTCTCTTGAGTTGTGCAACACGAGCGTTTTGGTGGATTCCACATTTTGAGCTCATTCCTTGGTTGCACGACCCCATTTATCTATCCGTGTGTGTGTTTCCGTGTGCCATTCTTTGCTATTGGTCCATTTGTTTCACTTGCGAATTTGTGAATCTTTTTCAACATTATTGACTCTTGCTAACATTTTGCATTAAATTTTTGTGCCACTATCCTCACCGAGCTCCACTATAAGCTTTACTTGTGTAGGTGTGAGAACCGACAAGGATTGGTACCAATAGTGCTATTTCATTGTCCACATTTGAGTGAACTTGATTCATCTTCAACTTTGGTCAAAGGTACATTGGTATACGTTCTTCTCTTTCTCCCACTCATATTTGCTCGAGTCTTGTGATGGATAGGCAAGGCATTCCCTCTCCGGTCTACGACAACAACGACGGCGTGAACAACTACATCTCCAAAGCGTCTATCTTCGATCTACAACGACAAATGCGAGGCGACAATCAAGATCGCGTGGCGCGCATCGCGAACATCTCCATCGAAATTCGCCACTCAAGCAAGGAAAAGGGACTACATCGACAACAAGCTTGCCGCACAAAAGGAGGAGCAAGATGCGAGGATGGAAGAGATTCGGGCCTTGATCAAGTCTTCTTCCACTTCATCATGCTCAAGACGACGACGGTCAAGCCACAAGTCTTCGGAGTGCAAACAAGATGCAAGCGCAAGTCGTCCAGGTCAACATCTACATGGCGACCACCATCACATTCGTGATCCACATCGTCATGAAGGCCAAGTCACCTCCAAGCCACATGTGCACGATTTACGATTTAACGACATCTACTACGAGCTCAAGCACGACAACGACTTCATCATCATGAAGATGCTCCACAAGCGCAAATGCACAAGTCCCAACAAGACCTACTTCACGCCAAGTCCAAGCTTCAAGAGCACAAAAGAAGACCGCGAGATGACCACCACCAAGACGGCGCTACGGCTACACCAACCACTTTGGCATCTTCGCCAAGTGCTATCAAGGCATCTTCGCCTTTGGATGTACGACATCTTCGCCTACTTCCCACGAGTACGCCTACATCGACTTCATCAAGTCCAAGGCGACTACCTACGAGTGAGGGCGACACTTCCATCTTCGGAAGCCCCTCAAGGACGATGGTCGAGCATGGGACATTCCCTTCGGTCATGGAGACGAGCTATGAGGTGCCACATCATATGGACCTCCAACACCAAGACGGCGACAAGAAGGTCGAGCAAGGGCCATCCCCTTCGACCACGGCCATAGGAGTTGAGCATGGAGACATTTGCACCAACATCTCTCCGACACCCACTTATGTCGAGATGCCCCATTTGTCATGTGAGGAGAGCCACCACCACATGAGTGACATGAGTGACCCTACCATATGTGACATTGAGAGCATTTCCTATGAGAGGATGAGTGTGACCACCACTAGCCCCACACATGAGAGCATGCCACACATCCTATGTGAGGTTGAGCGTCATTTGAGTTACTCCACCAACCATATGAGTGAGAGCATCTTTGAGGGAGTGAGTGAGCCACAACACTTAGTGAGTGAGGTAGTTGACATGGCATGTGAGGCCACCATGATTTCTAACGACTTAACCTCTACTCCTAGTGTGTTTTCTTCTTTGGTGCTAGGTCTCATACATGACGACACGCCTACCATTGATGAGTCCATACCTCCTACGGAGACGAAGATGGCCATGATGGACGATGATGCACCCCCCACATGGTTCCATCAAGATGAAGATGACAACGAGACGACCTTCAACACCTCACCTACAACACATGAGCGACGCTCCAAAGGTAACATAGGTGATGGTGCTTCTCTTGTCCCACTAGTGGCCTCTCTTGATAATGATTGTTCCCATGATGTTGACCAACCTATTGCTATGCTTCATAGGATATCATGTGAAAATTCTATTGGTCACTTCATGTTTGACAATCCATTGAACTTGTCATATGCTATGAGTGAGATCTCCCATATTGCATCATTTCAATCTCAACATAGTAACTATGCATGCCCCATTAAAATAAATCCTATTTGCACTTATGGCATAGATGACGAGATGATGGTCATTGGCTTTTGTTTTTCATGTGATGATATTGCCATGCTTCCTTTACATGATTTGCGCAATTCATCCAATATGTCATGCCATGATCACATTGTTCTGAATATGCATTGTTTTGGATGTTGTCAATATTCTCCATGTGATGTTGCTACTCATGCTCATGAGGAGACCCCCGTAGTTTCCTCATACGTATTAGGAGATCTTGATGCATTTCATACTTTGCATGATTCCCATGATAGTGTACACCATATGCATTCCATGAACAACAATGCTCTAGATATTTCTCATGATGCATTACACAATTTGAGTCTCCATTATGCTATACATAATAACAAACCTCTCATGATGGGTGACATGTTTCTATATCACGCATCTCATTTATTTGAGCATTGGCTATTTAGTGCTAACCGACACATGCACGTGCGCATCATGATGGATGATGTGTATATCTACCACGCACACACAATTTTCCCTTTGTCTTTGTTTTGTGTAGGTACTCACGTATACTTGTCAACCTCTCAATCCCAAGAGTTGACGAAACGAGCTCTTGAGAGCAACGATGACTTGGAATCCCGTGGACTATCCTTACCTCCGTTCCCTTCGCGCAAAGACTACGCGCATCTCTTTTACTTGGCTCTCATATGGCTATGGGCTATTTACCACTTGTCACCTTATGCCCATACTATTGTGTTCACTTTGCATGTTATGCTTGCTCCTATGACTTTGCCATGCAATTGTGACCATTGCTTGCATCTACCCATGATTCACCATTATGATATCACTATGTGTATTTGCATGCTTGGTGGAGATCCTTCTTGCTATTGCCATGTTTATCATGTGCCCCATGCTATTGATGCTTGTTGTGTTGGGAGAGTCATGATGCCCCATTGCTATTTCCATATGGTCTCTCGCCAATACATTGATGACATTTTACTCATATCTTGCTTTCATGCTTGTGCTATGACATGTGACTTATTCATGCCCACTATTTGCACACATGACATGCTTGCCATGATTCCTCCTAGTATGTTGCATCTTCGCACAACTAGCTTGCTTGACTTGATCGCTATGATTGCTTGCTATGTTGCATCACCCATGTTCCACTATTACTTGCTTTCTTGGGTTGATGACATAGATGTTGATGCCTCTCACTTGATTTGTCATGATAATTGCCTCTTGTCTCCATTAGTTGCATCTCTCATATCACCTTGTATTGAGTGCCAACTTGCTATGCTTATTGATCTTGGAGACTTGGACACTTTACTTGTGATGCATGTTTGTTTGATTGAGCCTATTGCATTTGGTTGTTCTCGCATCATATGCCTACATACTATGCAATACTCCCTTGTCATTTCTTATGATGAGCATGATACATACACTTGTTGGGTACCTTACCACACGAATGATCGGTTTTGCCATTTTGCTACCCTCATTTGTTTTTCCAAGTGTTTGTCATGTTCTTTCATTTTGAAGGATTCACAAGGCGATGCCGTTATGCGACATATTGGTTATGTGAAGGCATACATGATGTGCGACACCAACATTTTCGACATTCTCATAAAGGTGAACTCCTTCTCTTTGAGCAATCCTCAAATATGCATATTGGATGGGCCACTCTTTCATTGTTGTTTCCTTCTTGTTGTCCACATGATACATCTAGTGATCGGAGGAGCGACATTGGAGATTGGCTATATGGACCTTCACATTGAGGAGCGCTCACACTTATTGGATGCACCGTCGGAATTCCACTCATGCCTCGACATCGAGCTTTGGTACACCAACACCTTCATATTTGTTGATTGTGCTCACACATGTCATGCTCAATGGACATATCATACTCACCACAAGTTTGCACCCTATGCATGGATTGACTCACATTGTGATTGCCTTGTTGCATCTTGTATTCCCACGTCATCCATGATATATGAGCTTGCACATTTCCTTAGCAAATTTGTTGTGATCTACCTTGAAGGCATATTCATACATCATGATCATATTGTCCATCATCAATTGCATGATAACATATACATATGGAGCATCCATTGCCATATTCATGCTATTGATAAACCGTCTCACTATGACATCATTTTGCACCGTGGTTGCATTGATCATATTTACAACACATTTGTGTGCACAATGATTGCATTTCCTCCCATGAATGCTTCGCATCTCATTCTAGATCATCTTGATAAGCTTCATGCGCTTTGTCACAACCAATCTTGCCGCACGGACTCATTCTTACATGATGGACACTTTGTGTGCGCTAACTGATAGAGGCAAAGGTGTCCCGTCTTTCGATGAGATGGTGGATTTCGTTTTGTGGAAGTCGACTTTGACGATCCGACTACGAACGTGCGAGGACGTCGCGCCTTAGCAATCGCTAAACCAACTCCGAGAGGTTATTGACCACACCGAGCACGATCAACCTGACCACGAGGGTCTGCTTCTGCGAGCAAACGAAGAACAAGCAAGAAACTGAGATTGCAATCTGGATATTGCGAATATAAGATGAAAGCTTTATTGATCAAGGTGGGGTTCTGTGACGCCTTTGTCCGGTCGTTGAACACAAACGGCACGCTGCGAAGTTGCAGCTATGGCGAACTTTTGATCTAAACAAAACCCAAGTCTAAACGGTGCCCTAAGGGCTGTATATATGGAGGAAGAGGGGTGAATTTCGTGGCCCTTGGTGGAGGGTCCAAACTTACCCTATCTCTTGTTTCCCCACACATACGGACTCTAAAAATAGCCTATACTAATGTATTTCGAAATTACATGGGCCTGGCCCAATAATAAGGTGACGAAGACACCTAGAATAGCCTATGGACGAATATTATGAAGTGGCATCTTGTATATTTCGTCCAAGGCTTCATGCACTCCTTATGGTGGCTTCAAAGTCCTGAAATCATCACTTGTAACTCCGTTCTTGATCTCCTTGCGCATGCCATCAACTCCATGTGTGTTCTTGCTCCAATGTTCATCCTTCTCCAAGCTAGGCCCTTCATTTTTAAGCAAAACAAATGTATCCAATTTAGGCAGCATCATATTCTCATGAACATTAGAATCATTACCAAGAAACGAAAGTACCTGGTAATTTAGTTGGCGTGCGCGAGCTCTAGTAATTGGTCCAGTATGTATAGCAGCAGGGGCTGTGGGTGTAACAATGGTATTGATGTCCTCATCACTAACCATTGTATTTCCGAGTGTTGCTTGTGTTTGCTCTTTTTGCATGTCTATCACTCCGGCGACACCTTGGACTACGCGGATTGCACAATGCCTTCAACTTCATCCAACTACAAGTCCGTCTATGACAACTGTTTCCATGGTGATGAGGATCACGATCCGAGGTCGGATCTTTCCCAAGGGGGGGGATATGATGGGGAGCATCCCACGTTCATCCCCATGTACACTCCGACTACTCTCCAAGCCCCAAGGATACGGAAGATGAGACCTCGACTATGCGCCATTGGACACAAGGTGAATTCACTCCTCTTCGAACCGTCACTTTCCGCATATGAGACACGGCTACTACCTCATGCATGGACCTTGCATACACTCAGGTACAACCAAGATGACCATGGAGAATCCAAGGACCAAGGCCAAGCATGGAAGAGGAGAAGGAAGAAGAAGAATGGAGCAAGATCGAGTTGCGGATCATCCGCACCCAACCGGATCATCCGGCCCGGTCCAGATCATCCGGACCTCCCGGATCATCCGCAAATGCACCAAGACAACAGAGCGGCCCGACGAAGCCGGATCATCCGGACGGTCGCCCGGATCATCCGGACCCCCGACACCCGGATCATCCGGGCCACCATCCGGACCCCGCCTGCGCGCGTGACTTGGGCCGAGCCCGTGTACCCCTTCGCCCCTCACTTACCCCTTCGTGGCTTAGCACTATAAATAGACCTCCTCCTCCCCCACTTTGAGGGTTAGCATTGGATTAGCTCATATTTGTGTGAGAGCCTTTGCTCATCCACTGGTTACTTCTCCTCGGAGATCAGGACCTCCTTCGGAGAAGATCCCCTTGCAGATTCAAGACCCCTACCTAGGGAAGAACATCAAGGCCTCCTCTTGGAGATGAACGGTTCCTTTGTATCCTTACCCTAGTTGACTATGTATCTTGTGGATCTCATGTGTGTATGTTGATCTAGCACTTATGTGATCGATTCCTTGTTGGTTGAGTGAGACTCTCTCATTTTCCCCGTGTTTCTTCTCGTTCTTCCGCGTGTTCTTCGTGTTTCCTCTGTAGGATCCCCTCCAAACGTGAAAGATCGACGAATTAGGGTTCCACCCTACATCAAAAGGGCATTCCTGGCATCGGTCAATATATATGTGGAAACGATATCTCGTCTATAGAGGACAAGAAATTTTGGGGCAATCTGGCAAAAAGCGCACGAGAAAATGAAGTACTTTCAAAGACTGCCATAGAATGGACAGATATTCACTAAAACGGTCATAATTTTGTCATTCGGAGTCCGTGTCGGACCCATAAGTACTCAAACTGCTCGCGGCGAGCGCGTGAATCCAAAAAATACTCCCCGCTTGCGCCAGGAGGCCCGGAGTACCCTCAAATTCAGCCTTAAGCGAGACTTTTTGGCCCTGAAAGTCAAATAACATCATTCGTCGTTGTTTTTCAGACAGGTTTCTGAACCCATTGGCACTTCCTTTTGAAGGGAATTCGAGAGATTATGTTGCTTATAGACATTAGCCCCCCTGGTGGGGACAAACGTACCTTTCTGGAGATGCTCTATGATCCGGGCAATCTCATTCGTCCGTAAATTGAAGAAAATCCAGCGGCTATATGCCTTATTCTCCTTGTTTTCGCCGGATGGCATGCTATAACTCATGCGCGTGAAAGCCAAGAACAAAAGGGCATTCCTCGCATCGGTCAATATATATGTGGAAACGATATATCCTCTATAGAGGACAAGAAATTTTGGGTAATCTGGCAAAGAGCGCACGAGAAAATGAAGTACTTTCAAGGACTGCCATAGAATGGACAGATGTTCACTAAAACGGTCATAATTTTGTCATTCGGAGTCCGTGTCGGACCCATAAGTACTCAAACTGCTCGCGTTGACCGCGCGAATCCAAAAAATACTCCACGCTTCTGCTAGGAGGCCTGGGGTACCCTCAAATTCAGCCTTAAGCAGGACTTTTTGGCCCTGAAAGTCAAAGAACCTCATTCGTTGCTGTTTTTCAAACAAGTTTCTGAACCCATTGGCACTTCCTTTTGAAGGAAATTCAAGAGATTATATTGCTTATAGACATTAGCCCCCTTGGTAGGGACAAACGTACCTTTCTGCAGATGCTCTATGATCCGGGCAATCTCATTTGGTCGTAAATTGAAGAAAATCCAGCAGCTATATGCCTTATTCTCCTTGTTTTCACGGATGGCAAAGGGCATTCTGGCATCGGTCAATATATATGTGGAAGCGATATCTCCTCTATAGAGGACAAGAAATTTTGGGGTAATCGGCAAAAGCGCGAGAAAATGAAGTACTTTCAAAGGCGCCATAGAATGGACGGATATTCACTAAAGCGGTCATAATTTTGTCATTGGTCCGTGTTGGACCCATAAGTACTCAAACTGCTCGCGTCAAGCGCGTGAATCAAAAATACTCCCGCTTGCGCTAGGAGGCCGGGTACCCTCAAATTCAGCCTTAAGCGAGACTTTTGGCCTTGAAAGTCAAATAACATCATTAAATCGTTGTTTTTCGACAAGTTTACGAACCCATTGGCACTTCCTTTTGAAGGAAATTTGAGAGATTATTTGCTTATAGACATTAGCCCCCTGGTGAGGACAAGCGTACCTTCTCAGATGCTCTATGATCAAGGCAATCTCATTTGGTCAGTAAATTGAAGAAAATCCAGCGGACTATATGCCTTATTCTCCTTGTTTTCGACGGATGGCATGCTATAACTCATGCGCGTGAAAGCCAAGAACAAAGGGCATTCCTCGCATCGGTCAATATATATGTGGAAATGATATATCCTCTATAGAGGACAAGAAATTTTGAGGCAATCGGCAAAAGCGCGCGAGAAAATGAAGTACTTTCAAGGATCGCCATAGAATGGACAGATGTTCACTAAAGCGGTCATAATTTTGTCATTGGTCCGTGTCGGACCCATAAGTACTCAAACTGCTCGCGGCGAGCGCGCGAATCCAAATTATACTCCACGCTTCCGCCAGGAGGCCCGGGGTACCCTCAAATTCAGCCTTAAGCAGGACTTTTTGGCCTTGAAAGTCAAAGAACCTCATTCGTCGTTGTTTTTCAGACATGTTTCTGAACCCATTGGCACTTCCTTTTGAAGGAAATTCGAGAGATTATATTGCTTATAGACATTAGCCCCTTGGTAGGGACAAACGTACCTTCTGCGGATGCTCTATGATCCGGGCGATCTCATTTGGTCTAAATTGAAGAAAATCCAGCGACTATATGCCTTATTCTCCTTGTTTTGGCGGATGGCATCTTTGTAACTCATGCGGCGTGAAAGCCAAGAACAAAAGGGCATTCTGGCATCGGTCATATATATGTGGAAGCGATATCTCCTCTATAGAGGACAAGAAATTTTGGGGTAATCTGGCAAAAAGCGCACGAGAAAATGAAGTACTTTCAAGGACTGCCGTAGAATGGACATATGTTCACTAAAACGGTCATAATTTTGTCATTCGGAGTCCGTGTTGGACCCATAAGTACTCAAACTGCTCGCGTCAAGCGCGCGAATCCAAAAAATACTCCACGCTTCTGCTAGGAGGCCCGGGGTACCCTCAAATTCATCCTTAAGCAGGACTTTTTGGCCTTGAAAGTCAAAGAACCTCATTCGTCGCTGTTTTTCAGACAAGTTTCTGAACCCATTGGCACTTCCTTTTGAAGGAAATTTGAGACATTATTTCGCTTATTGACATTATCCCCCCTGGTAGGGACAAACGTACCTGTCTACAGATGCTCTATGATCCGGGCAATCTCATTTGGCCGTAAATTGAAGAAAATCCAGCGGCTATATGCCTTATTCTCCTTGTTTTCGACGGAAGGCATGCTTTGTAACTCTTAGCGTCAAAGCAAAGAACAAAAGGGCATTCCTGGCATCGGTCAATATATATGTGGAAATGATATCTCGTCTATAGAGGACAAGAAATTTTGAGGCAATCGGGCAAAAAGCGCGCGAAAATGAAGTACTTTCAAGGACTGCCATAGATTGGACAGGTGTTCACTAAAACTGTCATAATTTTGTCATTCGGAGTCCGTGTCGGACCCATAGGTACTCAAACTGCTCGCGGGGAGCGTGCGAATCCAAAAAATACTCCCCGCTTGCTCCAGGAGGCCCGGAGTACCCTCAAATTCAGCCTTAAGAAGGACTTTTTGGCCTTGAAAGTTAAAGAATATCATTTGTTGCTGTTTTTCAGACAAGTTTCTTAACCCATTGGCACTTCCTTTTGAAGGAAAATCGAGAGATTATATTGCTTATAGACATTAGCCCCCCTGGTAGGGACAAACTTACCTGTCTACAGATGCTCTATGATCCGGGCAATCTCATTTGGCTCTAAATTGAAGAAAATCCAGCGGCTATATGCATTATTCTCCTTGTTTTAGCGGATGGCATCTTTGTAACTCATGCGGCGTGAAAGCCAAGAACAAAAGGGCATTCCCGGCATCGGTCTATATATATGTGGAAGCGATATCTCCTCTATAGAGGACAAGAAATTTTAGGGCAATCAAGCAAAAGCGCGAGAAAATGAAGTACTTTCAAGGACGCCATAGAATTGACAAATGTTCACTAAAGCGGTCATAATTTTGTCATTGGTCCGTGTCGGACCCATAAGTACTCAAACTACTCGCATGCAAGCCTTGAATCAAAAAATACTCCACGCTTACGCTAGGAGGCCGGAGTACCCTCAAATTCAGCCTTAAGCAGGACTTTTGGCCTTGAAAGTCAAAGAACATCATTAAATCATTGTTTTTCAAACAAGTTTACGAACCCATTGGCACTTCCTTTTGAAGGAAATTCGAGACATTATGTTGCTTATTGACATTACCCCCTGGTAGGGACAAACATACCTTCTGCGATGCTCTATGATCAAGGCGATCTCATTTGGCCATAAATTGAAGAAAATCCAGTGACTATATGCCTTATTCTCCTAGTTTTCGCGGATGGCATCTTTGTAACTCATGTGCGTGAAAGCCAAGAACAAAAGGGCATTCTGGCATCGGTCAATATATATGTGGAAATTATATCTCGTCTATAGAGGACAAGAAATTTTGGGGCAATCGGCAAAAAGCGCGAGAAAATGAAGTACTTTCAAAGATCGCCATAGAATGGACAGTGTTCACTAAAGCGGTCATAATTTTGTCATTGAGTCCGTGTCGGACCCATAAGTACTCAAACTGCTCGTGGCGGCGCATGAATCAAAAATACTCCCGCTTACTCCGGAGGCCGGAGTACCCTCAAATTCAGCCTTAAGCGAGACTTTTGGCCTTGAAAGTCAAAGAACATCATTTGTCATTATTTTTCGGACAAGTTTCTTAACCCATTGGCACTTCCTTTTGAAGGAAAATCGAGATTATGTTGCTTATAGACATTAGCCCCCTGGTAGGGACAAACGTACCTTCTGCGGATGCTCTATGATCAAGGCAATCTCATTTGGTCAGTAAATTGAAGAAAATCCAGCGACTATATGCCTTATTCTCCTTGTTTTCGCGGATGGCATCTTTGTAACTCATGCGCGTCAAAGCCAAGAACAAAAGGGCATTCTGGCATCGGTCTATATATATGTGAAGCGATATCTCCTCTATAGAGGACAAGAAATTTTAGGGCAATCGGCAAAAGCGTGCGAAAATGAAGTACTTTCAAGGATTGCCATAGAATGGACATATGTTCACTAAAACGGTCATAATTTTGTCATTGGTCCGTGTTGGACCCATAAGTACTCAAACTGCTCATGACAAGCGCTTGAATCAAAAAATACTCCACGCTTCGCTAGGAGGCCGGAGTACCCTCAAATTCAGCCTTAAGAAGGACTTTTGGCCTTGAAAGTCAAAGAACATCATTCGTCATTGTTTTTCAAACAAGTTTCGAACCCATTGGCACTTCCTTTTGAAGGAAATTCGAGACATTATGTTGCTTATAGACATTATCCCCTGGTAGGGACAAGCGTACCTGTCTCTGGATGCTCTATGATCACTCATTTGGTAAAATTGAAGAAAATCATACTATATGCCTTATTCTCCTTGTTTTAGCGGATGGCATCTTTGAACTCATGCGCGTCAAAGCCAAGAACAAAAGGGCATTCTGGCATCGGTCATATATGGCTAAATCATAGAGGACAAGAAATTTTGGATCGAATAGAAAATCGTACTTTCAAGGGCGCCATAGATTGAGACGGTGTTCACTATATCATAATTTTGTCATTATTACTCAAACTGCTCGCGGTTCAAAAATTCCCGCTTGCTCAGGCCGAGTACCCTCAAATTCAGCCTTATTTTGGCCTTGAAAGTTAAAGAATATCATTTGTCATTTTTTTTGGACAAGTTTCTTAACCCATGGCACTTCCTTTTGAAGGAAAATCGAGAGATTATATTGCTTATAGACATTATCCCCCTGGTAGGGACAAACTTACCTCTCTGATGCTCTATGATCAAGGCAATCTCATTTGGCTGTAAATTGAAGAAAATCCAGCTCCTTGTTTTTGCGGATGGCATGCAACTTATTCTCCTTGAGGCATCGGTCAATATATATGTGGAAACGATATCTCCTCTATAGAGGACAAGAAATTTTGGGGCAATCAGGCAAAAAGAGTACGAGAAAATGAAGTACTTTCAAGGACTGCCATAGAATTGACAAATGTTCACTAAAACGGTCATAATTTTGTCATTCGGAGTCCTTGTCGGACCCATAAGTACTCAAACTGCTCGCAGCAAGCGCGCGAATCCAAAAAATAATCCACGCTTCCGCCAGGAGGCCCGGAGTACCCTCAAATTCAGCCTTAAGAAGGACTTTTTGGCCCTGAAAGTCAAAGAACATCATTCGTTGCTGTTTTTCAAACAAGTTTCTGAACCCATTGGCACTTCCTTTTGAAGGAAATTCGAGAGATTATGTTGCTTATAGACATTACCCCCCTGGTAGGGACAAACATACCTTTCTGCAGATGCTCTGTGATCCGGGCAATCTCATTTGGCCATAAATATAAGAAAATCCAGCGGCTATATGCCTTATTCTCCTAGTTTTTGCCATATGGCATGCTGTAACTCATGCGCATGAAAGCCAAGAACAAAAGGGCATTCCTGGCATCGGTCAATATATATGTGGAAACGATATCTCCTCTATAGAGGACAAGAAATTTTGGGGCAATCAGGCAAGAAGAGCACGAGAAAATGAAGTACTTTCAAGGACTGCCATAGAATGGACAGATGTTCACTAAAACGGTCATAACTTTGTCATTCGGAGTATGTGTCGGACCCATAAGTACTCAAACTGCTCGCGGCGAGCACTAGAATCCAAGAAATACTCCCCGCTTGCGCCAGGAGGCCCGGAGTACCCTCAAATTCAGCCTTAAGAAGGACTTTTTGGCCCTGAAAGTCAAAGAACATCATTCGTCGCTGTTTTTCAGACAAGTTCTGAACCCATTGGCACTTCCTTTTGAAGGAAATTCGAGAGATTATGACGCTTATAGACATTAGTCCCCCTGGTAGGGACAAACGTACCTTTCTACAGATGCTCTATGATCCAGGCAATCTCATTTGGCCGTAAATTGAAGAAAATCCAGCAGCATATGCCTTATTCTCCTTGTTTTCGTCGGATGGCATGTTGCAACTCATGCGCGTGAAAGCCAAGAACAAAAGGGCATTCCTGGCATTGGTCAATATATATGTGGAAACGATATCTCCTCTATAGAGGACAAGAAAGTTTGGGGCAATGAGGCAAAAAGAGCACGAGAAAATGAAGTACTTGCAAGGACTGCCATAGAATGGACAGATGTTCACTAAAACGGTCATAACTTTGTCATTCGGAGTCCGTGTCGGACCCATAAGTACTCAAACTGCTTGCGGCGAGCACGCGAATCCGAAAAATACTCCCCGCTTGTTCCAGGAGGCCCGGAGTACCCTCAAATTCAGCCTAAAGAAGGACTTTTTGGCCCTGAAAGTCAAAGAACATCATTCGTCGCTATTTTCAGACAAATTCTGAACCCATTGGCACTTCCTTTTGAAGGAAATTCAAGAGATTATGACGCTTATAGACATTAGTCCCCCTGGTAGGGACAAACGTACCTTTCTACAGATGCTCTATGATCCGGGCAATCTCATTTGGCCGTAAATTGAAGAAAATCCAGCATCATATGCCTTATTCTCCTTGTTTTCGTCGGATGGCATGTTGCAACTCATGCGCGTGAAAGCCAAGAACAAAAGGGCATTCCTGGCATTGGTCAATATATATGTGGAAACGATATCTCCTCTATATGATAGAGGCAAAGGTGTCCCGTCTTTCGATGAGATGGTGGATTTCGCTTTGGTGGAAGTCGACTTTGACGATCCGACTACTGACGTGCGAGGGCGTCGCATATAGCAATCGCTAAACCAACTCCGAGAGGTTATTGACCACGCCGAACACGATCAACGACCACGAGGGTCTATTTCCTGCGAGCAAGCGAAGAACAAGCAAGAAACTGAGATTGCAATCTGGATATTGCGAATATAAGATGAAAGCTTTATTGATCAAGGTGGGGTTACTGTGGCGCCTTTATGCAGTCGTTGAACACAAGCGAAATGCTGCGAAGTTGCAGCTATGGCGAACTTTTGATCTAAACAAAACCCAAAGTCTAAGCGGTGCCCTAAGGGCTGTATATATGGAGGAAGAGGGGAGTTTCGTGGCCCTTGGTGGAGGGTCGAAACTAACCCTATCTCTTGTTTCCCCACACATACGGACTCTAAAATAGCCTATACTAATGTATTTCGAAATTACATGGGCTGGCCCAATAATAAGGTGTGTGACACCTAGAATAGCCTCTGGACGAAATTTATGAAGTGGCATCTTGTATATTTCGTCCAAGGCTTCATGCACTCATTATGGTGGCTTCAAAGTCCTGAAATCATCACTTGTAACTCCATTCTTGTCCCCTTAGCATGCCATCATCTCCATGCTTGTTCTTGCTCCAATGTTCATCCTTCTCCAAGCTAGGCCCTTCATTTGTAAGCAAAACAAATGTATCCAATTTAGGTAGCATCATATTCTCATGAACATTAGAATCATTACCAAGAAACGAAAGTACACAGTAATTTAGTTGGCGTCTTGTGAGCTCTAGTAATTGGTCCGGTATGTATAGCAGGCGAGGGCTGTGGGTGTAACAATGGTATTGATGTCCTCATCATCCTCCCTTCTTGAAATGAAGTCGTCCTCGACGGAAGTTCATCTTCCTCACCAAATATGGCTTCAAATCTGCAATGTTAAAAGTGGGACTAACCCCAAAATCTGCGAGCAGCTCAAGTTTATATGCATTATCATTTACTTTCTCCAACACCTTAAAGGGACCAGCAAACGCGTGGCATTAGCTTTGATTTATGCAAATCGGAAATCTATCCTTCGCAAATGTAACCAAACAAGATCTCGGTGCAAACACAACATGTTTTCTACCCTTATCTCCGACAAGTTTATATTTAGCATTCATACGCTCAATGTTTTCCTTAGTTAACTCATGCATTTTTAAAATCAATTCAGCACGTTCTTTAGCATCAAAATTAACCTTCTCCGAAGATGGAAGAAGCGACAAATCAATAGGTGCACGAGGTGGAAACCATACACAACTTCAAAGGGCACATCTTAGTAGTAGAATGCAATGAGCGATTATAAGAAAATTCAATATGAGGCAAGCATTCCTCCCACATTTTCTTATTTTTCTTTAGAACAGCCCTAAGCATAGTAGACAATGTTCTATTGACTACTTGGTTTATCCATCGGTTTGGGGGTGACAAGTAGTACTAAAAAGCAGTTTAGTCCCCAACTTGGCCCATAAACATCTCCAAAAGTGGCTAAGAAATTTAGTATCACGATCTGAAACAATAGTATTTGGCACACCATGCAAGCGAATAATTTCACGAAAGAACAAATCAGCAACATTGACAAGATCATCGCTTTTATGACATGGTATAAAGTGTGCCATTTTAGAATCTATCCACGACAACAAATATGCTATCCTCCCTTCTTTGTTCTAGGTAAACCTAAAACAAAGTCCATATATATATCCTCCCAAGGAACACTAGGTACAGGCAAAGGCATATATAAACCATGAGGATTGAGTCGTGACTTAGCTTTTTGACGTGTAATGCAGCGAGCAATAAAACGCTCAACATCCGTCTCATCTTTGGCCAAAAGAAATGTGTAGCAAGTCGTCCTCCGTCTTCTTCACGCCAAAGTGTCCCATTAGTCCTCCTCCATCGCCTCCTGCAACAACAAAAGGCGAACGGAGCTAGCTGGAATGCATAGCTTGTTAGCACGGAACACAAATCCATCATTAACGACAAACTTGTTCCATGTTCTTCCTTCTTTACAATTCTGCAATACATCTTTAAAATCAGCATCATGCACATATTGATCTTTGATGGTCTCCAAACCAAATATTTTGAAGTCAAGTTGTGAAAGCATAGTATAGCGACGAGACAATGCATCAGCAATAACATTTTCTTTACCCTTCTTGTGTTTAATGACATAAGGAAAGTCTCAATGAATTCAACCCATTTAGCATGTCTACGATTCAGTTTAGCTTGACTTTTAATATGTTTCAAAGATTCATGATCGAATGTATAACAAATTCTTTGGGCCATAAATAATGTTGCCATGTTTCTAAAGTCCGAACAAGAGCATATAATTCTTTATCATAAGTAGAGTAATTCAGACTAGGCCCACTCAATTTTTAGAGAAAAGTATGCAACAGGTTTGCCATCTTGTAATAACACACCTCTAATCCAATTCCACTAGCATCACATTCAAGCTCAAAAGTCTTATTAAAATCAGGAAGTTGGAGTAAAGGGCATGTGTCAACTTAGCTTTCAATACCGTGAAGGCTTCTTCTGTCGCGGTACCCCAAACAAAAGGCACATCCTTCTTTGTAAGCTCGTTGAGAGGTGCAGCAATGGTGCTGAAATCTCTCACAAAACGCCTATAGAAACCAGCGAGGCCAAGAAACTCCTCACTTGTGTGACCGTTTTGGGCTGCGGCCAACTCTCAATAGCTTCAATCTTGGCTTTATCAACTTCAATTCCTGTGGAGTAACAACATAGCCAAGAAAAGATACTCGATCGGTGCAAAGGTGCACTTCCCAAGGTTACCAAACAAGCGTGCATCACGTAGAGCATTAAAAACAACACGTAAATGTTCCAAATGTTCTTCCAAAGATTTGCTATAAATCAGTATATCATCAAAATAGACTACCACAAATCGTCCAATGAAAGCACGTAAAACTTCGTTCATTAATCTCATGAAAGTACTAGGTGCATTAGTTAACCCAAAAGGCATGACTAACCACTCATATAATCCAAACTTAGTTTTAAATGCTGTTTTCCATTCATCTCCCAATTTCATACGAATTTGATGGTATCCACTCATAAATCAACTTTGGAGAATATTGTAGAGCCACTCAATTCATCAAGCATATCATCTAGCCTAGGAATAGGGTGGCGATAACGAATACTAATATTATTGATGCCTCTACAATCAACACACATACGTGACGTACCATCCTTTTTCGGCACTAGAATAATAGGAACAGCACAAGGACTAAGGGATTCGCGTATATAACCTTTGTCGAGCAGCTCACATGCTTGACGCATAATCTCCTTCGTCTCCTCTGGATTGATGCGGTATGGTGCACGGTTGGGTAATGATGCACCGAATTAAGTCAATTTGATGCTCAATCCCTCGAATAGGTGGTAATCCGGAGGCACGTCTTGTGGAAAGACGTCGGCGAACTCTGCAAAATGTTAGTGACAGCGGGGGCAAAGAGGAAAACACGTCCTCGAATGAAAATAATGCCTCTTTGCACACAAAAGCATAGCAAATAGATTTGCTAAAATCTAGCTCATCAATATCAGATTTGGTGGCAAGTAAACATGCACTTTTCAATTTAATTTCAGAAGCAACGGTAGATGGTTTATTATTAGGCTTCATGTGTTGCTCAAATTCTTTTGCCACAATCTGATTTTCACTCTTATTTTTCTCTGTTTTGCTTTATTAGCTCTATTAATATCATCTTTCAAAATGGACTCAGAGTCATAGGAAGCAAAGTAATATTTTATCCTTATGAACAAGAGTATCTTGATTGTTTCTACCATGGTGTCTGAATTTTTATCAAATTGCCATGGTCTACCAAGTAACAAGGAACATGCTTGCATAGGTACCACATCACAATCAACATAATCAGCATATGTAGAGATACTAAAATGCACACGAGCGATGCGTGTTACCTTCACCTTGCAGCTGTTGTTGAACCATTGGATGTAGTAAGGATGTGGATGTGGTCTTGTGGTGAGAGATAGCTTCTCCACCATCTCCATGCTAGCCAAGTTGTTGCAGCTCCCTCCATCTATGATGGCCTTGAATAGAACGTTCCTTCACAACTCCTTTGTATGGAACAAATTATGCCTCTGATTTTGCTCAGCTTGTGTAACCTGCACACTCAAAACACGTTGAGCAACTAAACATTCATACTGTCGGCATCTTGACAGCCATGTATTGTGTCTCATGATCGAAGCATCTCCACCGTGTTCCTCATGTGTAATAAGAGCCAAAGTCTCCTCATCATAGTCACTAGCGGACTCATACCCACCATCCTCGTGCAATCATCACCGCTGAGATTTGCATTCTCTGCCAAATGTCCTCTTCCCTTACAATGACGACAAATAATATCCTTGTGTGCCTGTTGGCGCCATGGAAGAAGAAGAGCTCTGTGCAGGCCAGCGGTGTGCTCTTGGCGGATAGTGGTGGTTGTGCACCTTTCTTGTATAACGGTTGGAGGTGGCACAGAAGGAGGTGATGGTGCGGTGGAAGTAGATGATGCGTGGTGTCCATGATGAAGGTCGACTGCGAGAAAAAGTTAGTGCGCGCCAATGCTGTCGATCTGCATTATAATCCTTATAGTCTAGAATGGTGCGAATCTCTCTATTTAATCCACCGAGAAAGCGTGCAAGCATAGCTTCATTCTCCTCAACAATACCACATCTAATCAAGCGGTTTGTAATTCACGATAATATTCTTCTCTGAGTTTTTCCTTGTCTTAAGCGCTGCAATTTTGAAGTAATTCACGTTGATAATATGGTGGAAACCAGCGATGCGCATAGCAGTTTTCAAAGCAGCCCAAGTAGGCTGGAGCAGGATATAATCTACAATGTTGAGACCACCAAACACATGCAAAGCTAGTGAAAGCACAAACAGCGGCGGGAACCGTCTCTCCTCGGGATATTGTAAACATGTAAATCGTTGTTCAGTTTCTAACTCCCAAGTAAGATATATATCGGGAACATATCTACCCTCAAATGGTGGAATATTCAATTTCAGTTTAGGGAGATGGTCATGATCTACGTACTGAGGCCCTAATATTGCCATTATTTGCATGTGGGCGACACGGTGGTTGTGGTCTTTGGTGGTTGCACGTGGTTACGATGTTGATCAACCTCATCCTCATAATCGTCCACATACTCATCATCCTCCTCGGTACCACCGGCAGCGATGTGAGGAGCCAAAAAGCACCAACAGCGATGGCAGCGGCACGAAATTTTGTCTGGCTCTATAGGAACCTGAGAGCTCGTCCATCTTGATTCGGAAGAGGCGTAGTTGTTGTCGTTGCAAAGGTGCGATAGGTGCAGCGGCGGTGGTTGTGGAAAAGCGAGCAATTCATCAAACTTGCTATCAAGCTTTGTTTCAAACATCTTCTCAATGCCATCTATCTTCTCCATGGCCTCATCAAATCTGTTTACCACGTCTTGCACTGTCCAATCATCATTTGCTGAAACTTATCATGTAGCTGTTTGTCGTCGAGTTCTCCCAATCAGTCTCGTCGACTTGTGATCCTGCCATGGTTAGTAGCAATAGAAACACACAAGAATATGATCCTCTGAGACTACTAGGAAGTGGTGGTGGTGGTGTGGTGGGCGGTCACAAATCCGTCAAGCAAATCTCAAATTCTTACCAGTTCTTACCCAGCGGCGGTGATCGGCAACCGTTGTAGTCAAAACTCTCAAAGCTTGGCTATAGCGATTACGGGGAGAATCAAGCATACGGCGTAGATGTATGTGGAGCTGGGAAGGCTTATAATATGGTAGCAAAAAAAGGTCGACAATAATCAATTGAGAGATGCAAAGTTGAATAAGCGCTCAGCAGCAGTCTTTGTCTTTGGTCCTAGGCTGAACCGTGCGAGAGGCGAGCCTAGAACACTAACAAAATCACGGCGCTGCTGCGTAAACAAGGGAGGAGCACACTCTGAATTTTTTCTCTTTTTTTCCTTTTTTTTTGCACTTTTTTCCTCTTTTTTTTTTGCTCAACAAATTTTTTCGGAAAAGTCTACAAATGGTCTAAAACTGCCTAGCCAGAATTTTCCGGACTTAGTTTTTTTGAAATTGGAACTATTTTTCTTCTGCGGATGGCTTGGAAGTTGGGAGTCCTCTGCTTGTCACGACTCGGAGTATCGCGTGATCTGGAAATCGTGAACAATGCAACAATTCTTGGACTCGGACTAGGATTGGTGGCGGAGATGAATCTGGTGGAACTTCGGATGGTGGTGAAGATGAATCTGGTGGAACTTCGGATGGTGGCGCAGATGAATCTGGTGGAACTTCGGATTGGTGGTGGATATATGTTGCGGTGGACTCGGATGGGCGTGATGGCGGCGGATATGTGGTGGCGTATATGGATTGGATTGGCGGTGAATATGTGGTGGTGGTATATGGCGTGGCGGCGTGACAACTGTGAATAGAACTTCGAAACTCTAAAGACTAGGCGCTAAGACCAGCAACTTGACCGACGATGCAACGCAAATTCAACAACGCAAATCTGAAAAAGATTATGCAAAGGCTCAGATTGGTTGGATATGATGACCTAACCTAATTTTTTTGGCTTTTTAAGTGGATGTAGGTATGAAGAGCAGACTCGATCTAAACTACGAAAACTGTAAAATCTCACGAGCAACACGGAAATCGATACCACTTGATAGGCGGCGGTGTCCCGTCTTTCGATGAGATGGTGGATTCGCTTTGGTGGAAATCGACTTTGGCGATCCGACTCTGAGCGTGCGAGGGCGTCGCGCCTTAACAATCGCTAAACCAACTCAGAGAGGTTATTGACCACGCGAACACGATCAACGACCACGAGGTCTATTTCCTGCAAGCAAGCGAAGAACAAGCAAGCTGAGATTGCAATCTGGATATTGCGAATATAAGATGAAAGCTTTATTGATCAAGGTGGGGTTACGTGGCGCCTTTATGCAGTCGTGGAACACAAGCGAAATCTGTGAAGTTGCAGCTATGGCGAACTTTTAATCTAAACAAAACCCAAAGTCTAAGCGGTGCCCTAAGGGCTGTATATATGGAGGAAGAGGGGTGAATTTCGTGGCCCTTGGTGGAGGGTCGAAACTAACCCTATCTCTTGTTTCCCCACATATCGGACTCTAAAATAGCCTATACTAATGTATTTCGAAATTACATGGGCTGGCCCAATAATAAGGTGTGTGCACCTAGAATAGCCTCTGGACGAAATTTATGAAGTGGCATCTTGTATATTTCGTCCAAGGCTTCTTGCACTCATTATGGTGGCTTCAAAGTCTGAAATCATCACTTGTAACTCCATTCTTGTCCCCTTAGCATGCCATCATCTCCATGCTTGTTCTTGCTCCAATGTTCATCCTTCTCCAAGCTAGGCCCTTCATTTGTAAGCAAAACAAATGTATCCAATTTAAGCGACATCATATTCTCATGAACATTAGAATCATTACCAAGAAACAAAAGTACACAGTAATTTAGTTGGCGTCTTGTGAGCTCTAGTAATTGGTCCGATATGTATAGCGGCGAGGGGCTGTGGGTGTAACAATTGTGTTGATGTCCTCATCAATGGCATCTTTATGGCGATCGGCGTGAAAGCCAAGAACAAAGGGCATTCTGGCATCGGTCGATATATATGTGAAACGATATCTCCTCTATAAAGGACAAGAAATTTTGGGGCAATCGGGCAAAAAGCACACGAAAAATGAAGTACTTTCAAGGACTGCCATAGAATGGACAGATGTTCACTAAAGCGGTCATAATTTTGTCATTCGATTGTCGTGTCGGACCCATATGTACTCAAACTGCTTTCATGGCGAGTCGCTAATCCAAAAAATACTCACGCTTCGCGAGAAAGCACGGAAATCTTGATCTGAGCATCCTTCCATCATCGATGAGGACATCAATACCATTGTTACACCCACAGCCTGCTGCTATACATCTTGGACCAATTACTAGAGCTCGCGCGCCGACTAAATTACCGGTACTTTCGTTTCTTGGTAATGATTCTAATGTTCATGAGAATATGATCTGCCTAAGTTGGATACATTTGTTTTGCTTACAAATGAAGGGCCTATCATGGAAAGGATGAACATTGGAGCAAGAACAAGCATGGAGATGATGGCATGCGCAAGAAGGACAAGAATGGAGTTACAAGTGATGATTTCAGGACTTTGAAGCCACCATAATGAGTGCATGAAGCCTTGGACGAAATATACAAGATGCCACATCATAAATTTCGTCGGAGGCTATTCTAGGTGCTTCGTCACCTTATTATTGAGCCAAGCCCATGTAATTTCGAAATACATTAGTATAGGCTATTTTTAGAGTCCGTATGTGTTGGGAAACAAGAGATAGGGTTAGTTTGGACCCCTCCACCAAGGGCCACGAAATTCACCCCTCTTCCTCCATATATACAGCCCTTAGGGCACCGTTTAGATTTTAGGTTTTGTTTAGATCAAAAGTTACGCCATAGCTGCAACCGCGTGCCGTTTGTGTTCAGCGACCGGACAAAGCGTCCAGAACCCCACCTTGATCAATAAAGTTTTCATCTTATATTCGCAATATCCAGATTGCAATCTCGGTTTCTTGCTTGTTCTTCGTTTGCTCGCGAAATAGACCCTCGTGGTTAGGTTGATCGTGCTCGGCATGGTCGATAACCTCTCGGAGTTGGTTTAGCGATTGCTAAAGGCGCGGCGTCCTCGCCTTCGTAGTCGGATCGTCAAAGTCGACTTCCACCAAAGCGAAATCCACCATCTCATCGAAAGACGGGACACCTTTGCCTCTATCAACCGATTGCTAAGGCGCGACGTCCTCGCACACTCGTAGTCGGATCGTCAAAGTCGACTTCCACCAAAGCGAAATCCACCATCTCAGCGAAAGACGGGACACCTTTGCCTCTATCATCATCCCCATGGACTCTACATCAACACATCCAACCCCATAAGGACCTATGACTTGAGCACGTGCAAGAGCTCTTGAAACCGAGGTGACTTTTCTCCTAAATGATATTTCATATGACCCTCTCGAGACATGGCTACTACCTAAATCAGATACACTATGCATGATTAGGTGTCAAGAAGAACCTCCGAGGATGCCGTGAAGATGGACAAGCAACCCCTCCACGGATGAAGAGAACCAGCTGAAGCGGACAAGTTCACCTTCGGGCCTCGGACATCCGGCCCGAGGCCGGACATCCGGCCCCCAGAGCGCCCACCACAGCAGCCGCAGCTCAGCCAAGAAGGCTACAGGGCCCGGACATCCGGCCCCCAGGCCCCGGACATCCGGCCTCCCACGAAGCCCTGGAAATCCGGCCCTCTGCCCAGAAATCCGGCGCCTCGCACCAGAAACTACAGAAGGTCGCACCGCCCGCCCGGACATCCGGCCCCAGCCCGGACATCCGGCCTCACGTGAAGCCCCGGACATCCGGCCCAATGCCCGGACATCCGGCCCGATGCCCGGACATCCGGCTTCACCTGCGCGTGAACAGTGAAGGGCCGAAGCCCATGTACCCTCTCGCCCCCGTAGACTATATATACTTCATCCCCTTCCTCTTTCTAGGGTTAGCAAAGGATTAGCTCATATTTTGTGTGAGAGCTTTGCTCATCCACTTGGTACTTCTCCTCGGACTCGGGACCTCTCGGAGAAAGATCCCCAAAGCGGTTCAAGACCCCTTCAAGGGAAGACCATCAAGACCTCCTCACGAAGAAGAACCCGGTTACCTTTTGTATCGTCCTTTGTTGATTTTGGATCTCGTGAATCTCTTATGTGTATGGTGATCTAGCGCTTGTGTGATCGATTTCCTTGTTGGTTGAGTGATTCTCTCTCGTTTTCCCCGTGTTTCCCTTTGTGCTTCCGCGTGTTCTTCGTGTTTCCCCCGTAGGATCCCCTCCAAACGTGAAAGATCGACGAATTAGGTTTCCACCCTACATCATTATGGTATCATGAGCCAAGTTGATCACGTTTTTGGAGCCCCTACCCGTGATTTCTAGCTTGATTTTGTTGTTTTAGTCCTAAAATCGAAAATCCCACAAAAATACCCCCAATTTTTTTGTGATTTGTTAGGTGTGATGAAATTTTGTTGGATTTGGTCCATGGATTTGTGTTGCTACGTGTGGATCTAGTTTTCGCCTTCCTACCCAACCTTTTCCATCCACCAATTAAATCAAATTTTGCCCGGAGTTGCGATTTTCCACGCGGAGTTCTTGAGTTCGTCCCGATCGAGCCGGACATCCGACCCGTGACCCGGACATCCGGCCCGGACATCCGGCCAGCGGACATCCGGCCCAGAAGCAACAACTCCAACACCCACCCATTTCACGATACCTTTGCCAAATTTTGCCACGCTGCCCGACATCTTCGCATACCCACAACACTTTCCAAAACACACCCACGCTCACGCTACATCCTATATCGATTTTCATGTGTCTTGGTCGTTGAGATTTTGAGTTGTGGTTCGGTGTCCTATTGTGTTTAACTATATAGAGTGCAGTTCAAAGTCATCATCACCACCGCTCATCTCCATCGACTACTCAACATTGCCAGGGCGGTAACCGGCGACATCTTTGTCATAACTTGCAATTGCATTGATACCCCATGGCCTTACTTTTGCGTAGCTTACCCATCGAGACTAGCCATTGAGTATTGCCGCAAGCGTGACTTGTGCACATTTAGTGATCATACTCCATAGCATACATACCATACCAAAGTGGTGCATATCTTGGGATCCACTTGTGTGTCACAAAGTTGTCATAGCATACACAATTGCTATCTTGGTTAAATGAAGTTTGCATGAGAAAAGAGCTCAAAAGTGAAAGAGCCACCAAAGCTTTTAAGCAAAGAGAAAAGATAAGCAAAGAGCTTATAAGCAAGAACCATAGCATCATACAATATTAAGATTGTCATATTGGATCATCTTGGATCATTGCACCGAAATACCATACATATAGCATACTTGGGATAGAGATACTTGCATTTTGCCTAGTAGGTTGTGCACAAGTTTGCGTATCCGCCTATTGTGCAATCGTGCTAGTGTCTCTTTAGTATTGTGCAACAAGAGCATTTTCGTGGATTCCACATTTTGGCTCACCTTTGGTTCGCACAATCCCATTTATCTATTTGCGTGTGTGTTTCCATGTACCCATACTTGCTTGGTCTACTTGTTGCATTTGCAAATTTGTGAATCTTTTCCAACATTATTGAAGCTCACTTACTATTACAATCAATTTTGTGCCACCATCCTAACCAAGCTCCACCAAAAGCTTTTACTTGTGTAGGTGTGAGAATCGACAAGGGTTGGTACCAATAGTGCTATTTCATTGTCCACATTTGAGTGAACTTGATTCATCTTCAACTTTGGTCAAAGGTACATTGGTATTAGTTCTTCTCTTTCTACCACTCGCAATTTGCTTGAAATGATGGATAGGCCAAGTTCTTCTACAAATCCACTCTTCATTGAGCAAGACGACGATATTTCATCCTACATCACCAAGAGCCACCTCTTTGGTGCTGTGAAACTCTCCATCAAGAGCAACAAGCAATGGCGAATGCATCGACAACCTCTCCACCGACTTGCGACTCTCCGAACAGCGAACACGAGACTACTTGACAACAAACTCGTAGCGCACAAAAAGAAACGATGCAAGAATGGGCGAGATCCGCGCCTTGTTGGTGAATCGGCGTCGTCTACTTCCTCACACTCAAGGCGGAGCCACTCAAGTCGCCACTCCGGCGACTCCTTCTCGACACAAGTACACGTCTTGAACACTCTTGACGAAGCAGCGTCAAGACCGTCATGCATCTCGCAACCCGCTACCGACAAGCATCCCCAAGAGCAAGTTGGCGAACAAGTTCCTCGTCCACAATCAAACCAAGTAGCGTTTGCTCAAGCTCAAAACGACAACCTTGAATCCACGAGGGATCTTCCGTATAGGGTCTTGAATCCGATGGACCTTCTCCTAGGCGGAGGTCCTGATCTCCGTAGAAATGGTGGATGAGCAAAACTCTCACACACAAATATGAGCTAATCAATGCTAAGTCTCAAAGTGAGGAGGGGTCCTATATATGAGTGCAGGCGAAGGGTACATGCTCAGCCCAACAGCGCCTGGCGCGGCGGATCCGGGCGGCCAGTGGAATGAATGGGCGGTCGAGATGATCCGGGTGGGGGCGGATGGTCCGGTTCTTTGGTAATGGCGGGGCGGACGTCCGGCTGGTGGTCGGATGTCCGGGCGGGATCGGATGGTCGGGCGGATCGGATGATCATTTCCAGTGGAGGTTCTGTTGCCTTGATCGATTTAGCGGATCGTCCGGACGGGTCCGGATCATCGAGGCTCTGTCCGGATCGTCCAGGCCTCCGTCCGGATCGTCGGTGATCTGAGCATCCTATGGACATCACCATGTCAAGAGTTTGTTTTGGCAACCCGTGCCACCCTTCACATACTCAAGGTGAATCTTCTCCTTTACGTGCTCACTTGACACTCTCGAGGATGGTATACTACTTGGCACTCCTGCCGTGCATGCATAGGTATTATCAGGACCTTCACGGATGTCAAGGAGGTAGCATGCGCCAGAGCTACACCATCCAGCGAGGCGTGGAAGAAAGGCGGAAGGAGAAGAAGGCAGGCGGAGGCCGGGCAGACGTCCGGACACGCGTCCGGATCATCCGGCTCGGCGGATCATCCGGATACCCCGGATCATCGAACAAATCGTCCGCGACAACGAAGGTCCTCTGACGGATCATCGAGACGGACGGATCATCCGGGCCACCATCCGGATCATCCGGACCCTTTCGTGCGTGACTTGGGCGAAGCCCGTGTACCTCGCCCCTCACTTACCCTTAAGCCCCTTGGTATAATGAACCTCCTCCACCTCCTTTCTAGGGTTAGCAAAGTGATAGCTCATTCTTAGGTGAGCTTTTGATGTGGGTGGAACCCTATAAGCGTCGATCTTTGGCGTTTGGAGTGGGATCCTTGAAGAACCACGATGAACCGGGGAAGAGCAGGGAATCCAAAGAAACACTCAAGAACAAGTCCAAATCACACATCCACTAGACAATCAAACACACAAGATCACAAGGTACATGAACAACAAAGAAAGATACAAGGTATGGTTCATCTCAAGGGAGGTCTTGATGATATCCTAGATGGATCTTCCCACAAGAGGGTCTTGATGATATCCGGGGATCTTCTCCTAGATGGAGGTCTTGGCCTCCAATGGAGTAGTGGTCTCTCTCTCAAGAGTAGAGATAGGTAGGAGCAAAGCTCACCTAAGAATGAGCTATCACTTTGCTAACCCTAAAATGGGGAGGAGGAGGTCTATTTATAGTCTAGTGGGCGAAGGGGTAAGTGAGGCGAGGGTACATGGGCCTCGGCAGCGTTACTGCTGAGCAAGGCCGATGATCGGGATGGGGTCCGGATGATCCGGCTCATCGGATGATCCGGATGGAAATGGAATGATCTGCCGTCGTCCGGATGATCCGGGAGGGCCGGATGATCCGGCTACGAGAGGCCTTGGTGTCTTGGACAGTTATCGGATGATCGGAGAGGACGGATGATGGGAGCCGAATGATCGGACGGCGGTCCGGATGTCGGACTTTCTCTGCGGCATCCGTCTTCTTCTCCTTTCTTCGTCTTCTCTTCCACGCTTCCCTCGCGGATGGTGTAGTCGTTCCTTGGTGCTTGCACTCCTCGTCGTCCGTGAAGTTGACGATACCTATGCATGCTGCGGAAGTGTCAAGTAGTATGCCATCCTCGAAGGGAAGTGGCTGCGTGTAAAGGATGATTCACCTTATTGTGTGAAGTAGATGTCATGACGTGTCGCCAAATGGGCTCTTGACATGGTGATGTCCGTGGATATCATCCCTCCCCTTGGAAAGATCCGACCTCGGATGAAATCCAAATCACCATGGGAAAGAGATGATGTGTCATGTAAGTGGGCGATCCCAGCGTTAAATCATCTTGTAGTTCCAAATGGGCACTCTCAATGTCGCACCGTCTTGTAATTCCTTCAAAAGTAGCAAAGATAATAAGCACTTGGAAAAACAAATGTGGTTGTCGTAGAGGCAAAACCAAGCATTCAAGGGTGATTCACCCAACAAGTGTTGTCATCAAGCATAGCATATGGTTTGACAAAGAAGTGTGTGGCAGCATTTGAGCATATAAATTGAGCACAATCAAGTATATCATGGGAACAAGCATGCAAATGGGAGGTCAAATGCAAATATATGTGATAAGTGAACAAGCATCTACCTCAAGGTCATAGCAAGCATGCATAAAGAGTTCAATGAGCGGTCTATGGTAGGCATAAAGTCATTCACAACACAAATATAGTGAAATGTCTAAACACACAGGGCAAGTGCAAGACAATCCAAGCATAGCGTGCATAGGGTGTAGTGAAGATATAATGGCACTCAACACAAAGGAAAGAGCAATTGTTCAACATGTGAGGCATGAGCATATATGTCATCAACCCAAGAAAGCAAGTAGTGGAACATGGGTGATTCAATATAGCGAGCATTCATAGCAATCAAGAGCAAGTATGCTAGTAGTGCGAAGATGCAACATACTAGGAGGAGGAATCGCAAGCATGTCATTGGTGCAAATAGTGGGCATGAATAATTCATGTCATAGCACAAGCATGAAAGCAAGATATGAGTACAATATTATGAATGTGGCGAGAGAATAGCCATGTGAATGCAATGGGTCATCATGACTCTCCCAACACAACAAGCATCAATAGAATGGGGCACATGATAAACATGGCAAAAACAAGGATCTCCACCAAGCATGCAAATACACATAGGAATATCATAATGGAGAATCACAAGGGTCACGATTGCATGGCAAGGCATAGAAGCAAGCATAGCATGCAAAGTGAACACAGTAAAATGAGCATAATGTGAAAGTGGTAAATGGCCCATAGCGTGAGAGAGCCAAGTAGAGGGTTAGTAGTCCTTGTGAAGGGCAGTGGTAAGGATAGTCCACGGGATCCCCAATCATCATTGCTCTCAAGAGCTCATTTGTCAAATGCGAGGTTGACAAGTATTCATGGGCACCTACACAAAGGGACACAAACCAAAGAAATTGTGTGCGTGGTAAATGTACATCATCATCATCATGTGTGTATTTATGTGAGTTAGCACAAGATAAGCATCGCTCAAAAATTTGATGCATGGTATAGGAACATGTCATCCATCATGAAAGAATAGTTGTTATGTATGACACGATGGGGACACAAATTGAGCAAACAAGTATGGCACATCAAAAGCATGTTTATTCATGGGGCATATAGTGCACACAAGCATTGCGATCATCGATGGATGGGATGGGTCAAAATCTCCTAAAATGTATGAAACTATGGGGTCTCCTCATGAGCAATATCGGAAGCATCATATGGTGATGAGGACATGACTGGATAAGACCAAAAATATTGCATACATGCATATTTGTCGGTGATTTCTAGTGCAAACTATTCAATAATATATTTATGTTATCGGAACAAAATACTTCACATACTTTTGTGTTTTGTCTAATTGTAGGTGTATAGGACATTTGTACAATTCACATATGAAGATAAGGGAAAGGAGAAGTTTAGGTGCTGTTCAAAAGTCTTCTCACGTCACTTTTGGGCCAAGAGAAGATGAGTCAAGTCTCTCACGTTACGGATCCGATTGGATGCCGCGACATACGACTCAGCGCCAACAACTTTTCATACGGACTCGAATGGTGATTCTTTTTGTTGGAAAGTAGATTTCATTCTTTAATTGGAATCACCTTAAAAATCATCCGGGCGTTGAGTTATAAGCGAAACAATCGTGCTGCACGAATCGAGTCAAACTACAAGTCCAAGGTGTTCGTCACCTCCACTTGGGCCATTGGCCTTACGACCTAAGGTTAGTTTTAGCCTGCCTTGGACGTTCTCCACCTCATATACCCTTTCCTATATATAAATAGATCCATCTAGTAGCTTTTTCCTTGGGATTTGTTTAGTTAAAGTTAGCCATTGCAACCGTTAGCCGTTTGTGTCAACGACCAGACCAAGACAACTACGGATCCCCACCTTTATCAATACTTCATATATACCGTAATATTCGATTGCTTTTATCATATTCTTGCTTGTTCTTGATTGCTTGCGAATAGACCTTATTAGTCGAGTTGATTGTGCTCGGCGTGGTCAATAACCTCTTGGAGTTGGTTTAGCGATTGCTAAGAAACGCGTCGTGCCGCGTTTGTAGTCGGATCGTCAAGTTGTCTCCACCAAATCGATAGTTATGATCTCATCGAAGATCGGGACACCGCCTCTATCAAGTGGTATCGGTTTTCAGGTTGCTCGGTGAGATTTTGGGTTTTCATAGTTTAGATTGCATCATCATTCCCTATAGTCCATGAAAAAGCCACAAAAAGTTAGATCTGTTCATCCTTTATCAAGCAGATCAAGGCCTTTGCAATTTTCTATAGTTGCTTGCATAGTTGAATTATCGGTTGCATCGTCGTGTCGATTGCTGGTCTTAGTGTCTAGTTCCTTTAGAGTTTGAGTTCTGTTCACATTAGTCACGCCCGCTGCATCATTATCCCTTCCGCTGTCCACCATCTCATCTATAATTTCCAGCCACGTGCTACATTCATTGTCATATTCATAGTTGAGGTCATTCACATCTTGGTGATCAATGCATCTTATCTACTTTGTCTTGGAAAGAGGAGAAAAAAAGAGAAAAAGAAAAAAAAGAAAGGAAAAAAAGAAAGAAGAAAGAAAAAAAAAGTGTGAGGAAAAAAAGACAGAAAAAAATCGGATCTATCTAGAATCAATCTCGTACACAATTCGGATTAGAATCTGTTTTGCGCACTGTTAATTAAAACAGTGTATCTTCCTCATCTGAAGTCGTTTTGGCTCCGTGAGTACTCAAATTGAAGCTAGAGACAGAGCATCTAAATAGTTGCAGAAGCTAGTTCAATATTTGACATCAAAATCAGCTTCTAAAAGGTCTTTTTGCCTCAGAAGTTCGTGAACACAGCTTGTTCCAATTTTTCGAGGCTAGTTTTGAAATTTTGACTCCTCATATCAACTTGGAATTAGGTGACTCTTTTTGCATTGGAAAGCTTGAGTTAGTAGCATTCTTTGAAAGAATTTATCATAAAATTGGCTCAAACTTTTCAAGAGGAAAGTTGGAGAGAGTTGTTGTATATCACTGCTTGCGGTTGTTTTCATCATTATCTTTCTTTAGTTGTGATCTTCACTTATATCTTGCTGTCGAGCTACTTAGTATCCTTGATTGATGCTAGTTGTGCTACGTCGTGACCTCATTAGTGTTCTAGGCTCGCGTCTCTAGTCGGTCTAGCCTAGGACCAGCACAGTACCATCGATGGCGTCTATTCAACATTGCATCTGAATTGATTATTGCTAATCTTTTGCTACCATATATAGCCAACCCAGCTCCACATATTTCACGTGTATCGTATGTTCACAGCAATCCATACACAATCTTGAGAGTTATTTGACATACTGGTTGCTGTCACCACACCGCATGTTAGAACTTGTAAGATATGATATTTAACTTCGTGAGCACTTTACAACCACATCCTAGTAGTTCATAGGAATATTATTCGGAATTTTGTTTCTTCTTTCTACTAATCATGGCAGGTTTTGGAGATAGAAGTTCTTGGGCGATGGACACATCTTCACCATCCGAGGTTGGGACCTTACACACAACGGATGGTCAGGTTATCTCTTTACGTCATTTGAGGTGATTTAATCCTGCTATTTATCTAGCTTGGGAGTTTGAAGTAGAACAAGTTTTTAGTAACCATGACTTTTACGAACTTGGTGATGCGAGCTGCCACTAGAACATTTACTGGTTTTGCTTCAGTTTGGTGGAGTGTGCATTGTAAAAAATATTGATAACCAACCATAACTTGGAAGATTTGAAAGATGTAATGAGACAACATTTTTCCCTCCTTACTATAAATGCATTGAATTGCCGCAAATTTGAACAATTTAAACAAGCAACAACACTGTTCATGCTTACTAAAGAGTTCAAATCTTATATGCATCATTGTGACATAGAAGAATCTAAGGATGATCTGTGAATAGATTTTTGTGGTTTGAACCATGATATTCGAGAAAGATTTGATATATTCCTCGTTGCATTCTTGGTATGTATGTTGTGCTTGTACCTTTGAGAGCGGAATCGGGAGGATGCATTGGGTGACTACAACAACTACTATTCAGTTCATGCTCACCACACCGGTTGGTTCCTCCACCATTGCACCTACTAGAGCAGCCCCACCGGATTGTGGTAGCGGCATCATCTCAGAGCATGGTGCATTGTCTCGATCGTAACTACATCGACTCGTCTTTGCGACAAGGTAACGATAATTGATGATATAACTTCACATGAAATGATGCATCCTAGTTAACTTAAATGCATCATGTGTTGAGTTACACAATGATTTGAGAACATCACCTATTTTAGAATCTTAGGCCTCCATGAATCGTCATGATCAAACAACTGAAATACCAACAATTTTGAGTGCACCCATTGAATTAACTGTTGATGCAAAGAATCAACATTTAATCATTTTGATATGACCTCTAATCTTGGTGATGATTACGTGTAAATGACTCATTGCATGTTTGCTTATCTAAGCATGTTGTAGCATGTAAATTTGATTCAAATAAGGTTTATTCACCAATGTTGGGATGGTTTAATGATGAACATTGTCAATCTTTTGAAATAAATAAGAGCTTCACTTATATGTGCAAACTGAGTTGCAATATTTTCATGCCTTCCAGTTCTTGTGCTAATTTGTTGGCTTTAGATTTTATGACTATGCAAGTTACTCATCTATTCATGTGTCATATATGCAAAAAATCAAGTAAAAATGGATGGCGTATACATATACAACATGTACACCTTGTCTCTTTTGTTACATTTCAGATTAAGCAATGCCGAGGGCGGCTTTGTTTTCAAGAAGGGAGGATGATGAGACATGACTACTTGGATAAGACCAAAATATTGCATACATATTTAGTCGGTGATTTCTAGTGCAAACTATTCAATAATATATTTATGTTATCGAACAAAATACTTCACATACTTTTGTGTTTTGTCTAATTGTAGGTGTATAGGACATTTGTACAATTCACATATGAAGATAAGGAAAAAGGAGAAGTTTGGTGCTGTTCAAAAGTCTTCTCACGTCACTTTTGGGCCAAGAGATGATCAAGTCTCTCACGTTCTGGATCCAATTCGGACTGCGAGACATACCTGACTCAAAACGCCAACAACTTTTCATACGGACTCAGGGTGAATTCTTTTTTTTGTTGGAAAGTAGATTTCATGCTCTTTCCAGTACAATTGGAATCACCTTAAAAAATCCAGGCGTTGAGTTATAGACGAAACAATCTTACGCTGCACCCAGAATCGAGTCAAACTACAAGTCCAAGGTGTTCGTCCCTCCACTTGGGCCCATTGCCTTACGACCTAGGGTTAGTTTAGCCTGCCTTGGGATCTCACCTCCAGCCCGCCACCCTTGCTCTATATAAGTAGATCCATCTAGTAGCTTTTTGGGATTTGTTTAGTTAAAGTTAGCCATTGCAACCGTTACTTAGTTTGTGTCCAATGACCAGGACCAAGACGCTTACGGATCCCACCTTTATCAATACTTCATATATACTGCAATATTCAGATGCTTTTATCATATTCTTGCTTGTCCTCGATTGCTTGCAGGAATAGACCTTCGTGGTCAGGTTGATTGTGCTCGGCGTGTCAATAACCTCTTAGATTTAGTTTAGCGATTGCTAAGAAGCAACGTGATCTTACGTTTGTAGTCGGATCATCAATCGTCCACCAAATCGATAGTTATCATCATCGAAGATGGGCACCCGCCTCTATCATATGGAAAAAATGGACAACCAAAACAATGCATATCCGGCTAGGTGGTCATGGCATATATAGGATAAATGATGCAAAGAGCATATCAATATCATCACAAGAAAAACAAATGCCAATAACCATGGGCTTGTCATCTATGCCATATGTGCAAATTGGGTTTATTTTAATGGCATATGCATAGTCACTATGAAGAGATTGCAAATAAGACATATGGTTGATCTCATGCATATGACAAGTCAGCGGATTATCAAACATGATGTGACCTAAAATTGTCACGAAATCCTATAACATGGCATCATAACTAATAGACTCCACATAGAATCATCATACTCATCATAAATGGGCAAATCCCATAGAAATCATACTAGCATGAAGCATGGCAATGGGTGGATCAACATCATGCAATCAATGTCAAAAATGTCCACTAGTGGGACTAGAGCATCACCATCACCTTTGTTGCCTTCATCATTCCACTCAAGTGGTGTGGGTGAGTGGGAAAAGACCAAATGTTGGTCATCATCATCATCTTGATGGAACCATGTGGCGGTGCATCATAATCCACCATGGC
This sequence comes from Aegilops speltoides, assembly GCA_021437245.1. Taxonomy (NCBI): domain Eukaryota; kingdom Viridiplantae; phylum Streptophyta; class Magnoliopsida; order Poales; family Poaceae; genus Aegilops; species Aegilops speltoides. The sequence continues at coordinate 246,069,587 of CM038143.1, read as the reverse complement.
CATCGTCTTGTCCAAGGGAGGGCAGAGTAAATCGAGGATCGGCGTCATCATAAATGGGACCTAGCACGAGAAGACACAATAGAGGGGTCAAGTTGTTAGAAATGCAAATGGCCTCCAGAGACCTATCAACTATCTCTCTCTCTCTATGTGGTGGTTCACTCACTCCCTCAAAATAGGTGCACTCAAACACACGTATGGTGGAGTCACTCATCTCACTCAAGTGGTGGAGGTTGTGGCTCTCCTCACATGGTGTGGCAACTCATCATATATGGGGCTGATGGTGAAGTCACTCTCACTCTCAATATGGTGGCACAAGTCCTCAAGTCATCATCGTCATGGTGGTCGAAGGAAAGTCCATGCTCAACCATCTCACCGTGAGTGCGCGTGGATGAAGGCGAAGATGGCACATCATCCTCATCGTGGATGAAGGCGAAGATGGCTCAACATCACTCGTCATGGATGAAGGCGAAGATGGCTCAACATCACTTTCGTTGTGGATGAAGGCGAAGATGGCACATCATCACTCTCGCCTCTAAGATGGAAGCATCATCCTTGCTGGCACGTCATGCTCAAAAGCTTGGTCCTGAAGGTCTCCGTAGTCAAACTCGTGCTTCACCGTCTTGAAAAATCGAAGTAAGGCATCATCAATACCACAAAGAGGGATGGCGGTGAAGTCGCACTGGAGCATCGTCTTGGGCTTGTCGACCTTGACATCGTGGTGGTACTTTGATGCTTGTCGTGGGAAGCAATGCCCTTGATTTGCTTGGTGGAAAGCCTTGGCCTTCATGAGTTCTTGTTCCGATGAGAGCACCAATGTAGTAGTCGTCGATGGACTTGTAGTTCTCGAGGCGATGGTCTTAGCGATGTTTGTGCAATCCATCATGAAGTGGAACTTCATCGAATGGTCCGTACCATTTATTCGCAGCAATCATCATCTCCTTGAAATGCTTGTCGATGGACTTGGATCCTTGGGTGGTTTCTCCAATTGGCGTCGAAGTTGTTCCGTGTAGGTTGGAGGCTGGCTCTGCGTAAAGCTCTCTTCGTCTTGGGCCAACTCATGTCGTAGTACTCAGAAGGTGTGTGAAACCACCATGCCAATGCGTGTCGTGGAAGTTTCTTGTGCGCACTTCACTTGATCTTGGACGAACTTGATGTAACGAGGTGATGCGTCCATCAAGCGCTCCCTTTCGAGTACTCCTCGGGTTCTTGGATCCCATAGAAAGGAATCGTGTGGTGATGTCGGTCGTAGTAGCTCATGGAAGTCGCGGACTTGAGCTTGGGGAGCTTCTCTTGGCGTCTTGGGGTTCTTGTTGGCGAAGATGCCATATGTCCGTGGCGAAGATGCCTCGAAGTCGCTTGGCGAAGATGCCAAGGAGATGGTGGTGAAATCATTGGCGGTTGTTGATGTAGAGCTCTTGACCTTCCGTTCTTGTTAGTGATGGTGTCGATGCCGATGTGATCTTGGAGATGGTAGCTCGGAAGCATGTGCTCTTGGCGTCTTCTAAAGATGAGGAGGATCGCTTATAGGACTTGATTAGGGCTTTGATCTCCTCCATTTTAGCTTGCATCTTGGCGTCGGAGTTGTTGTTCATGGCATCGAACTCGTCGTTGTTGTTGTGAACCGAGGATGAAATGCCTTTCCTATCCATCCAAGACTCGAGTAGAGGTGAGTAGGAAATGGGATAAACAATACCAAGTTACCTTTTCCCAAAGTTGAGGATGTATCGTTTCACTCAATGTGAGATGAAAGAATAGTGGAATTGGTGCGGACTTGTTCCTCCACCTACAAGTAAAGGCTTATGGTAGAGCTTCGGTGAGGATAGTGTCAAAAATTGATGCAAAATGTTAGCAAGAGTCGATAATGTTGAAAAAGATTCACAAATTCTCAAAGTGAAACAAATGGACCAATAGCAATGAAAGGTACGGAAACACACACGGATAGATAAATGGGGTGCAACCAAGGAATGAGCACAAAATGTGGAGTCCACGGAAGCACGGCTGTGTTGCACAACTCAAGAGAGGCCTTACGATTGCTCAATAAGGCGGATCGACACTTGTGCACAACCTATAGATCTGAAATGGATAAACTTCTATCCCAGTATACTATGTATGTATGGTTCGGTGTTTCTCTCAAGCATGATATCATATGATGTAGATTTGACAATCTTATGTGCAATGGGGTATGATGCTATGGCACTTGCTCACGAGCTCTTTGCTCTCTTTTTGTAAAAGCTTTTCTCTTTTTTATGGCCACTTTTGCACAATGCACAAACCAAGATAGCAATTGTGTATATCACGGGAACAAACTTGAGGCACAATGGATGATATGATACCAAGATGATATGGTATGTATGCAATGGATGGTGGATCACTAAAGTGCACAAATAACGTTGCAGCAATACTCAAATGGCTAGTCTCGATAGGCAAACATAAAATGGGCTAGGGTTTTCAATGCAATTACAAGGGAATATACAATGGTGTCATCGAGGTTACCGTCGCTGCGATGAGTGGCGGTGTTCTTGGTGTAGATGCCAAGATGATGTAGACTCGTCCTAAGTAGCGAAACACCTTAGGAAGCGGAAAAACCGCCAAACTCAAAATCTCAAATGACAAATGTCGAATGGTGGTAGCGGAAGCGGTGGTGGTTTTGCTCTTGGCAATGCGAAAGTGGGATGATGGGCTATACGAAGAGTTGGAAGCACACGGTCCCTAAGTGGCGAAACACCTTAGGAGACACAACTCACAACACAAACAAAATTGGTTAAGTTTGGGATGGCGAAAGTGTATGGTGGGTAAGCCTATCACGGAAGGTATGGTGGTGGTTGATGAAGAAACCGTCCTAAGTAGCGAAACACCTTAGGAGACTCAATTCACTACTCAAACAACCTCAAATGCTATGGTGAACAAAATGGGTTAGGTTGTGGAAGTTGAGTAGCTATCACGGATGATATGGTGGAGGGCCTAGGCAAACTTGCCAAATTTCAGAAAATATGATGGAGTCAAATGATGTTGGTGGCATTTTTGTGGGATGGGGATGTCAATAGCTTCAAAGCGATCTAAAAACGTCAAAATCGGAGTTCGGATGAATTAGTTATGACCAAAACAAAATTCCAGCGTGTCGGTTTCGAGGTTAACGGACATCCGGGAGGAGGTCCGGATGATGATCTAGGTCCGGATGATCCGGGAGTACTTCGGATGATCCGAATCGTCAACTCGGTTAGGGAATTTGGTAGCGTGGGTTATCGAGGACGTCAGAAGCATCCAGCTGATCGGGGATATCTGGATGATCGGGGAGAAGATCGGATGATCCGAACAGAATCAATCCGCTTCGGGATTTGCTCGTGGAGGCAAATTTTGAGGCGGAATTTGGGGATTTTAGGGTCAAAATTGATGAGATTTCGTGGATAGAAGGTGAGGGAAACTTGGTGGAAGCTAGATCCACTTGAAACCAAGCAAATCCATGGATCAAAATCAACAAAACATCATCAAACCAACAAATCACAAAAAAATTTGGGGCTATTTTTGGTGGCGTTTTTCAGATTTAGGCAGAACACACAAAATCAAGCTAGAAAAGGGTAGGGGCTCCAAAAAGCGTGATCAGCATGGCTGATACCATATGATGTGAGGTGGAACTATAAATCGATCTTTCACGTTTGGAGTGGGATCCCTGAAGAACCACGATGAACACGGGGAAGAGCGGGAGAAATCCTGAGAAACACTCGAGAAGAAGTCCAATCACACATCCACAAACAATCAAACACAAGATCACAAGGTACATGAACAACAAAGAAAGATACAAGTAAGGTTCATCTCAAGGGGGTCTTGATGATATCCTAGATGGATCTTCCCACAAGGGGTCTTGATGATATCCATGGGATCTTCTCCTAGATGGAGGTCTTGGCCTCCAATGGAGTAGTGGTCTCTCTCAAGAGTAGAGATAGGTAGGAGCAAAGCTCACCTAAGAATGAGCTATCACTTTGCTAACCCTAAAAATGGGGAGGAGGAGGTATTTATAGTCTAGTGGGCGAAGGGTAAGTGAGGCGAATGGGTACATGGGCCTTGGCGGCGTTACTTGTGAGCAAGGCCGGATGATCCGGATGGGGTCCGGATGATCCGGCCTTCGTCCGGATAATCCGGATGGGGTCCGATGATCCGGCCGTCGTCCGGATGATCGGGAGGGCCGAATGATCCGGCTTCAAGCCTTGAGGTGTCTTGGACGAATTATCCGGATGATCCGGAGGGACCGGATGATCGGCCGAGCAGATGTCCGGACGTGATCGGATCATTTGGCTCTGGCAGCTCGTCTTCTTCTCCTTTCTTCCGTCTTCTCTTCCACGCTTCCCTCGCGGATGGTGTAGTCGTTCCTTGGTGCTTGCACTCCTCCTCGTCGTCGTGAAGTTGAGCAATACCTATGCATGCACACGGGAGAAGTGTCAAGTAGTATGCCATCTCGAAGGGGTCAAGTGAGCACGTTGTAAAGAGATGATTCACCTTAGTGTGTGAAGTAGATGTCGCCGTGTCACTTGCCAAATGGGCTCTTGACATGGTGATGTCCATAGGATGCTCCGCATCAGCTGCTCTACCTATCTCTACTCTCTGAGAGAGAGAGACCACTACTCCATAGGAGGCCAAGACCTCCATCTAGGGAAAGATCCAGTGGGATAATCAAGACCCCCTTTGGGAAGATCCATCTAGGATATCATCAAGACCTCCTCTTGGAGATGAATTACCTTGTATCTCCCTTTGTTGTTCATGTACCTTGTGATCTTGTGTGTTTGATTGTCTAGTGGATGTGTGATTTGGACTTGTTCTTGAGTGTTTCCCTTGTGATTTCCTCCGTTCTTCCCGTGTTCATTGTGGCGAGGATCCTCCAAGCGTGAAAGATCGGCAATTGGGTTCCACCTACATCATATGGTATCGTGAGCCACATTGATCACGTTTTGGGCCCCTCCCGCCGTTTTCTAGCCTTATTTTGCTTGATTTCGTCCTAAAATCCGAAAATCACAAACAAGCCCTTGTTGATTTTGTCCGATGAATTTAGCAGTTCAAATTGCCCAAAATCGCCAAAATGCATCTCCAGGCGTCAACCAGTCATCGGATCACATCGGACAACCAGATCAGCTGGGCCTTAACGTCGATCATCGCGCACCGGAAAACAGAACCGGCAGCGAACCCGGATCATCCAGTTTCCTCCGGATCATCGGACGGCCGGATCATCGGACCTCCTCCGGATGTCCGGTTAACCTGGCTCGGCTGGCTGAAATTTTATTTTGATTACAACTAATTCATCTGGAATTCCGTTTTCGGCGTTCTTTATTTCGTTTAGGCTATTAGCATTCTATCCACAAAATACACCACCATCATTTGACTCCATCTGTACCAGGAATTTTGGCATCTTTGCCTAGGGCTACATACATCATCCATACCACCACGAACTTCCACAACCTTTGTTCCCCATCAACAGTTGCTTGGTAGTGATTTAAATCTCTAGTGTTTAAACACAAGACGATTCACATAACCTTCCACCATACGCTTAACAACAACATTTAATTATTGTTTGAAGCTTATTCGATTGTGGCTTGTATCTAAGGTGTTTGACTGCTAAGAACCTTTCCGACTGCATTTGTAACCCATCATTGAGCACTCATGCACATCTCGTGCATGCATACATACCGATGATTCATACTGATAGCTGGTTTAATGCATTAATGCTATAATGGTTTGAAAAACCAAAGCGAAACTAAGTGAACATAAGAGCCATACCAGTCATCGCCCAAATGTCATTGGCGGAAGACTGCAGGGCTACCATACATAACATAAATTTATCAGGTGTGCACAGTGACATTATCTAATAAATGAGAGGAGATCAAAGCCTCATCAGAACACATGGTGATTAAGCTATCATCAGAAACCATTCAGGTGAACTAGATGTGCCGTCTCAAGCCAAGCTATACTATGCTTTCACAACTTGACTTCAAAATATTTGGTTTGGAGACCATCAAAGATCAATATGTGCATGATGCTGATTTTAAAGATGTATTGCAGAATTGTAATGAAGGAAGAACATGCAACAACTTTGTCATTAATGATGGATTTGTGTTCCGTGCTAACAAGCTATGCATTCCAGCTAGCTCCGTTCGTCTTTTGTTGTTGCAGGAGGCGCATGGAGGAAGACTAATGGGACACTTTGGCGTGAAGAAGACGGAGGACGTACTTGCTACACATTTCTTTTGGCCAAAGATGAGACGGGATGTTGAGCGTTTTATTGCCGCTGCACTACATGTCAAAAAGCTAAGTCATGACTCAATCCTCATGGTTTACATATGCCTTTGCCTGTACCTAGTGTTCCTTGGGAGGATATATCTATGGACTTTGTTTTAGGTTTACCTAGAACAAAGAAGGGGAGGGATAGCATATTTGTTGTCGTGGATAGATTCTCGAAAATGGCACACTTTATACCATGTCATAAAAGCGATGATCTTTATTAATGTTGCTGATTTGTTCTTTCGTGAAATTATTAAGCTTGCATGGTGTGCCAAATACTATTGTTTCAGATCGTGATACTAAATTTCTTAGCCACTTTTGGAGATGTTTATGGGCTAAGTTGGGGACTAAACTGCTTTTTAGTACTACTTGTGATGTAGGGTGGAACCCTAATTCGTCGATCTTTCACGTTTGGAGGGGATCCTACGGAGGGAACACGAAGAACGCGTGGAAGAACGAGAGGAAATCACGGGGAAGAACGAGAGAGACACTCAATCGACAAGAGATCAATCACACAAGGTCTAGATCATCAAGCACGAGTGATACATGGTCCAAAATCAATAAAGGAAAGATACAAAGGTAGCCGTTCTTCTCCGGGAGGAGGTCTTGAATCCACGAGGATCTTCCGTATAGGGGTCTTGAATCCGATGGACCTTCTCCTAGGCGGAGGTCCTGATCTCCGTGGAGAAGTACCGTGGATGAGCAAAGGCTCTCACACAAATATGAGCTAATCCAATGCTAAGTCTCAAAGTGAGGAGAGGGGTCCTATATATAGAGTGCAGGGCGAAGGGTACATGGGCTCAGCTCAACACGCGCAAGACAGCGCTGGCCGGATGATCCGGCGGCGGTCCGGATGATCCGGGCTGGTCCGGATGATCCGGGTGGGGGCGGATGGTCCGGTGCTTTCTGCTGATGGCGGCGCAGGGCCGGACGTCCGGCTGGTGGTCCGGATGTCGGGCGGGATCCGATGGTCGGGCGGGTCCGGATGATCCGGCTTCAGCGTGGAGGTTCTGTTGCCTTCGGTCGATTTAGCCGGATCGTCCGGACCGGGGTCCGGATCATCCGGGCTCTGTCCGGATCGTCCGGGCCTCCGTCCGGATCGTCCGGTGATGCGGAGCATCCTATGGACATCACCATGTCAAGAGTTTGTTTGGCAAGTGACACGTGCCACATCTGCTTCACATACTCAAAGGTGAATCTTCTCCTTTACACGTGCTCACTTGACACTCTCGAGGATGGTATACTACTTGACACTCCTTACGTGTGCATGCATAGGTATTGTCGGACCTTCACGGATGTCAGGAGGAGTGCATCGCCAAGGAACGACTACACCATCCGCGAGGAAGCGTGGAAGAAAGACGGAAGAAAGGAGAAGAAGACAGAAGCGGCTGCGAGGAGCCGGGCGGACGTCCGGACCGCCGTCCGGATCATCCGGCTCGGCGGATCATCCGGATGCCCCGGATCATCCGAACAAATCGTCCGGCGACAACGAAGGTCCTCTGGCCGGATCATCCGGACGACGGCGGATCATCCGGGCCACCATCCGGATCATCCGGACCCGCTGCGTCGCGTGACTTGGGCGAAGCCCGTGTACCTCTTCCCCTCACTTACCCTTCCCCTTGGGCTATAAATAGACCTCCTCCACCTCCTTTCTAGGGTTAGCAAAGTGATAGCTCATTCTTAGGTGAGCTTTTGATGTAGGGTGGAACCCTATAGCGTCGATCTTTGGCGTTTGGAGTGGGATCCTTGAAGAACACGATGAACACGGGAAGAGCGGGAGAAATCACAAGGGAAACACTCAAGAACAAGTCCAAATCACACATCCACTAGACAATCAAACACACAAGATCACAAGGTACATGAACAACAAAGAGAAAGATACAAGGTATGGTTCATCTCCAAGGGAGGTCTTGATGATATCCTAGATGGATCTTCCCACAAGGGGTCTTGATGATATCCCATGGGATCTTCTCCTAGATGGAGGTCTTGGCCTCCAATGGAGTAGTGGTCTCTCTCTCAAGAGTAGAGATAGGTAGGAGCAAAGCTCACCTAAGAATGAGCTATCACTTTGCTAACCCTAAAAATGGGGAGGAGGAGGTCTATTTATAGTCTAGTGGGCGAAGGGGTAAGTGAGGGGCGAATGGGTACATGGGCCTCGGCCAAACGTTACTGCAGCAAGGCCGGATGATCCGGATGGGGGTCCGGATGATCCGGCTTTCATCCGGATGATCGAGATGGGGGTCCGGATGATCTGGCCGTCGTCCGGATGATCCGGGAGGGGGCCCGGATGATCCGGCTTCACAGGAGGCCTTCGGTGTCTTGGACGAATTATCCGGATGATCCGGAGGGGACCGGATGATCCGGCCGAGCCGAATGATCCGGACGGCGGTCCGGATGTCCGGCCTGGCTCCTGCAGCCGCTCCGTCTTCTTCTCCTTTCTTCCGTCTTCTCTTCCACGCTTCCCTCGCGGATGGTGTAGTCGTTCCTTGGTGCTTGCACTCCTCCTCGTCGTCCGTGAAGTTCGACAATACCTATGCATGCACACGGGAGAAGTGTCAAGTAGTATGCCATCCTCGAAGGGGTCAAGTGAGCACGTGTAAGGAGATGATTCACCTTAGTGTGTGTGAAGTAGATGTCGACGTGTCACTTGCCAAATGGGCTCTTGACATGGTGATGTCCGTGGGATGCTCCGCATCATCCCTCCCCTTGGGAAAGATCCGACCTCGGATCGAAATCCAAATCACCATGGGAAAGAGATGATGTCGTCATGTAGAAGTGGGCGATCACCAGCGTTAAATCATCTTGTAGTTCCAAATGGGCACTCTCCAATGTCGCACCGTCTTGTAATTCCTTCAAAAGTAGCAAAGATAATAAGCACTTGGAAAAACAAATGTGGTTGTCGTAAGAGCAAAACCAAGCATTCAAGAGGTGATTCACCCAACAAGTGTTGTCATCAAGCATAGCATATGGTTTGACAAAGAAGTGTGGCATGGCATTTGAGCATATAAATTGAGCACAATCAAGTATATCATGGGAACAAGCATGCAAATGGGAGGTCAAGATGCAAATATATGTGATAAGTGAACAAGCATCTACCTCAAGGTCATAGCAAGCATGCATAAAGAGTTCAATGAACGGTCTATGGTAGGCATAAGAGTCATTCACAACACCAAATATAGTGAAATGTCTAAACACACGGGGCAAGTGCAAGACAATCCAAGCATAACGTGCATAGGGTGTAGTGAAGATATCGTGGCACTCAACACAAAGGAAAGAGCAATTGTTCAACATGTGTGAGGCATGAGCATATATGTCATCAACCCAAGAAAGCAAGTAGTGGAACATGGGTGATTCAATATAGCGAGCATTCATAGCAATCAAGGCAAGTATGCTAGTAGTGCGAAGATGCAACATACTAGGAGGAATCATGGCAAGCATGTCATTGGTGCAAATAGTGGGCATGAATAATTCACATGTCATAGCACAAGCATGAAAGCAAGATATGAGTACAATATTATGAATGTATTGGCGAGAGGCCATATGTGAATAGCAATGGGTCATCATGACTCTCCCAACACAACAAGCATCAATAGAATGGGGCACATGATAAACATGGCAAAAACAACAAGGATCTCCACCAAGCATGCAAATACACATAGGAATATCATAATGGAGAATCACAAGGGTCACGATTGCATGGCAAAGGCATAGAAGCAAGCATAGCATGCAAAGTGAACACGGTAAAATGAGCATAATGTGAGAAGTGGTAAATGGCCCATAGCCGTGTGAGAGCCAAGTAGAGGAGTTGCGCGTAGTCCTTGCGCGAAGGGAACGGTGGTAAGGATAGTCCACGGGATCCCAAATCATCATTGCTCTCAAGAGCTCATTTTGTCAAATTGCGAGGTTGACAAGTATTCATGGGTACCTACACAAAAGAGACACAAACCAAAGAAATTGTGTGCGTGGTAAATGTACACATCATCCATCATGATGTGTATTTGCATGTGTGAGTTAGCACAAGATAAGCATCGCTCAAAGAAATTTGATGCATGGTATAGGAACATGTCATCCATCATGAAAGAATAGTTGTTATGTATGACACGATGGGGACACAAATTGAGCAAACAAGTATATGGCACATCAAAAGCATGTTTATTCATGGGGAGCATATAGTGCACACAAGCATTGCGATCATGCGATGGATGGGATGGGTCAAAATCTCCTAAAATGTATGAGGAAACTATGGGGGTCTCCTCATGAGCAATATCGGAAACATCATATGGTGATGAGGACATGACTACCTTGGATAAGACCAAAAATATTGCATACATGCATATTTGTCAGGTGATTTCTAGTGCAAACTATTCAATAATATATTTATGTTATCCAGAACAAAAATACTTCACATACTTTTGTGTTTTGTCTAATTGTAGGTGTATAGGACATTTGTACAATTCACATATGAAGATAAGGGAAAAGGAGAAGTTTAGGTGCTGTTCAAAAAGTCTTCTCACGTCACTTTTGGGCCAAGAGAAGATAGAGTCCAAGTCTCTCACGTTACGGATCCAGATTCGGACTGCATGTACATACCTGACTCAAAACGCCAACAACTTTTTCATACGGACTCGAATGGTGATTCTTTTTTGTTGGAAAGTAGATTTCATGCTCTTTCCAGTACAATTGGAATCACCTTAAAAGCCATCCGGAGCGTTGAGTTATAGACGAAACAATCGACGCTGCACGAATCCGAGTCAAACTACAAGTCCAAAGGTGTTACGTCACCTCCACTTGGGCCCATTGGCCTTGTACGACCTAGGGTTAGTTTTAGCCTGCCTTGGGACGTTCTCCCACCTCCTTGGCCGCCACCCTTGCTCCTATATAAGTAGATCCATCTAGTAGCTTTTTCCTTGGGATTTGTTTAGTTAAAGTTAGCCATTGCAACCGTGTACTTCGTTTGTGTCCAACGACCAGACCAAGACCGCTTACGGATCCCCACCTTTATCAATACTTCATATATACTCGCAATATTCAGATTGCTTTTATCATATTCTTGCTTGTTCTTGATTGCTTGCGGGAATAGACCTTCGTGGTCGTTGATTGTGCTCGGCGTGGTCAATAACCTCTTGGAGTTGGTTTAGCGATTGCTAAGGCGCAACGTCGTGCACGTTTGTAGTCGGATCGTCAAAGTTGTCTCCACCAAATCGATAGTTATGATCTCATCGAAGATCGGGACACCCGCCTCTATCAAGTGGTATCGGTTTTCAGGTTGCTCGGTGAGATTTTACAGTTTTCATAGTTTAGATTGCATCATCATTCATACCTATAGTCCATGAAAAGCCACAAAAAGTTAGATCTGTTCATCCTTTATCCAAGCCATCGAGCCTTTGCAATTTTCTATTCGTTGCTTGCATAGTTGAATTATCGGTTGCATCGTCGTGTCAGTTGCTGGTCTTAGTGTCTAGTTCCTTTAGAGTTTCGAGTTCTGTTCACATTAGTCACGCCGCCGCTGCATCATTATCCCTTCCGCTGTCCACCATCTCATCTATTAATTTCCAGCACGTGCTACACGCTGTTCATTGTCATATTCATAGTTGAGGTCATTCACATCTTCGACTGATCCAATCTGCATCTTATCTACTTTGTCTTGGAAAGAGGGAGAAAAAAAAAGAGAGAAAAAAAGAGAAAAAAAAAGAAAGGAAAAAAAAAGAAAAAGAGAGAGAAGAAAAAGAAAAAAAAAGTGTGAGGAAAAAAAGACAGAAAAAAAATCGGATCTATCTAGAATCAATCTCGTACCTGAATTCGGATTAGAATCTGTTTTGCGCACTGTTCAGTAAAACAGGTGTATCTTCCTCATACGAAGTCCGTTTTGGCTCCGTGAGTACTCAAATTGAAGCTAGAGACGAGCCGCATCTAAATAGTTGCAGAAGCTAGTTCAATATTTGACATCTCAAAATCAGCTTCTAAAAAGGTCTTTTTGCCCTCTGAAGTTCGTGAACACAGCTTGTTCCAATTTTTCAGGCTAGTTTTAGAATTCTTTGACTCCTCATATCAACTTGGAATTGAGTGACTCTTTTTGCATTGGAAAGCTTGAGTTAGTAGCATTCTTTGAAAGAATTTATCATAAAATTGGCTCAAACTTTTCAAGAGGAAAGTTGGAGAGAGAGTTGTTGTATATCCTGCTTGGCAGTTGTTTTTCATCATTATCTTTACTGCCGTTGTGATCTTCACTTATATCTTGCTGTCCAGAGCTACTTAGTATCCTTGATTGATGCTAGTTGTGCTACGTCGTGACCTCATTAGTGTTCTAGGCTCGCGTCTCTAGTCCGGTCTAGCCTAGGACCAGCACAGTACCATCGATGAGCGTCTATTCAACATTGCATCTCTGAATTGATTATTGCTAATCTTTTGCTACCATATATAGCCAACCCAGCTCCACATATTTCTACACCGTGTATACGTATGTTCACACGGCAATCGCCTTACACAATCTTGAGTTATTTGACATCGCTGGTTGCTGTCACCACCTGCCGCATGGTAAGAACTTGTAAGATATTGATATTTGCTTTCTTGTGAGCACTTTACAACCACATCCTAGTAGTTCATAGGAATATTATTCTGAATTTTGTTTCTTCTTTCTACTAATCATGACAGGTTTTGGAGATAGAAGTTCTTGGACGATGGACACATCTTCACCATCACGAGAGTTGGGACAACACACACAACCAGATGGTCGGTTATCTCTTTACCGTCATTTGAGGGTAGATTTAATCCTGCTATTTATCTAGCTTGGGAGTTTGAAGTAGAACAAGTTTTAGTAACCATGACTTTTCTGAACTTGGCGAGTACGAGCTGCCACTAGAGCATTTACTGGTTTTGCTTCAGTTTGGTGGAGTGTGCATTGTAAGAAAAATATTGATAACCAACCCACAACTTGGAAAGATTTGAAAGATGTAATGAGACAACATTTTTTCCCTCCTTACTATCGTCGTGAATTGCTTCGCAAATTTGAACAATTTAAACAAGGCAACAACACTGTTCATGCTTACTACAAAGAGTTCAAATCTTATATGCATCATTGTGACATAGAAGAATCTAAGGATGATACAATGAATAGATTTTTTGGTGGTTTGAACCATGATATTCAGGAAAGATTTCAGTATATTCCTCGTTGCATTACTGGTATGTATGTTCGTGCTTGTACCTTTGAGAGACAGATCTGAGGAGGATGCATTGGGTGACTACAACAACTACTATTCCAGTTCATGCTCACCACCGCCGGTTGGTTCCTCCACCATTGCACCTACTAGAGCAGCCCCACCTCGGATTGTGAGCGCGGCATCATCTCAAGAGCATGGTGCATTGTCTACGTCTGTAACTACATCAGCTACGTCTTTGCGACAAGGTAACAGTAAAGGTATTGATGATATAACTTCACATGAGAATGATGCATCCCTAGTTAACTTAAATGCATCATGTGTTGAGTTACCTGGTGATTTGAGAACATCACCTATTTTAGAGAATCTTGAAACTGTCATGAATGCGTCATGTGATCAAACAACTGAAATACCAACAATTTTGAGTGCACCCATTGAATTAACTGTTGATGCAAAAGAATCAACATTTAATCATTTTGATATGACCTCTAATCTTGGTGATGATTCTGTGTCGAATGACTCATTGCATGTTTGCTTATCTAAGCATGTTGTAGCATGTAAATTTGATTCAAATAAGGTTTATTCACCAATGTTGGGATGGTTTAATGATGAACATTGTCAATCTTTTGAAATAAATAAGAGCTTCACTTATATGTGCAAACTGAGTTGCAATATTTTCATGCCTTCCAGTTCTTGTGCTAATTTGTTGGCTTTAGATTTTATGAACTATGCAAGTTACTCATCTATTCATGTGTCATATATGCAAAAATCAAGAGAAGTAAAAATGGATGACGTATACATATACAACATGTACACCTTGTCTCTTTTGTTAGCCACATTTCAGATTAAGCAATGCCGAGGACGGCTTTGTTTTCAAGAAGGGAGGATGATGAGGACATGACTACCTTGGATAAGACCAAAATATTGCATACATGCATATTTGTCGTGATTTCTAGTGCAAACTATTCAATAATATATTTATGTTATCCAGAACAAAAATACTTCACATACTTTTGTGTTTTGTCTAATTGTAGGTGTATAGGACATTTGTACAATTCACATATGAAGATAAGGAAAAAGGAGAAGTTTAGGTGCTGTTCAAAAAGTCTTCTCACGTCACTTTTGGGCCAAGAGAAGATAGAGTCCAAGTCTCTCACGTTCTGGATCCAGATTCGGACTGCACAGACATACCTGACTCAAAACGCCAACAACTTTTTCATACGGACTCCGAATTGGGTGATTCTTTTTTTGTTGGAAAGTAGATTTCATGCTCTTTCCAGTACAATTGGAATCACCTTAAAAGCCGTCCGGAGCGTTGAGTTATAGACGAAACAATCTTACGCTGCACCAGAATCCGAGTCAAACTACAAGTCCAAAGGTGTTACGTCACCTCCACTTGGGCCCATTGGCCTTGTACGACCTAGGGTTAGTTTTAGCCTGCCTTGGGACGCTCTCCCACCTCCTTGGCCGCCACCCCTTGCTCCTATATAAGTAGATCCATCTAGTAGCTTTTTCCTTGGGATTTGTTTAGTTAAAAGTTAGCCATTGCAACTTCGTGTACTTCGTTTGTGTCCAATGACCAGACCAAGACCGCTTACGGATCCCCACCTTTATCAATACTTCATATATACTCGCAATATTCAGATTGCTTTTATCATATTCTTGCTTGTTCCTCGATTGCTTGCAGGAATAGACCTTCGTGGTCAGGTTGATTGTGCTCCGGCGTGGTCAATAACCTCTTGGAGTTGGTTTAGCGATTGCTAAGGCGCAACATCGTGCACGTTTGTAGTCGGATCATCAAAGTCGTCTCCACCAAATCGATAGTTATCATCTCATCGAAAGATCGGGGCACCCCGCCTCTATCATATGGAGAAAATGGACAACATCCAAAACAATGCATATCCGACGCTAGGTGGTCATGGCATGGCATATGAGATAAATGATGCAAAGGGAGCATATCAATATCATCACAAGAAAAACAAATGCCAATAACCATGGGCTTGTCATCTATGCCATATGTGCAAATTGGGTTTATTTTAATGGCATATGCATAGTCACTATGAAGAGATTGCAAATAAGACATATGGTTGATCTCATGCATAGCATATGACAAGTCAAGCGGATTATCAAACATGATGTGACCTAAAGAATTGTCACAAGAAATCCTATGTAACATGGCATCATAACTAATAGACTCCACAATAGAATCATCATACTCATCATAAATGGGCAAATCATCGCATGGAGAAATCATACTAGCATGAAGCATGGCAATAGGTGGATCAACATCATGCAAGCAATCAATGTCAAAAATGTCCACTAGTGGGACTAGAGCATCACCGTCACCTTTGTTACCTTCATCATTCCACTCAAGTGGTGTAGGTGAGGTGGGAAAGACCAAATGTTGGTCATCATCATCATCTTGATGGAACCATGTGGGCGGTGCATCATAATCCACCATGGCCATCGTCTTGTCCAAAGGGAGGACGAAGTCGTCGAGGATCGGCGCGTCATCATAAATGGGACCTAGCACCAAACGAGAAGACACAATAGAGGTAGAGGTCAAGTTGTTAGAAATGCAAATGGCCTCACGAGACCTATCAACTATCTCACTCTCTCTATGTGGTGGTTCACTCACTCCCTCAAAATAGGTGCACTCAAACACACGTATGGTGGAGTCACTCATCTCACTCAAGTGGTGGAGGTTGTGGCTCTCCTCACATGGGAATTGTGGCAACTCATCATATATGGGGCTAGTGGTGAAGTCACTCTCACTCTCAATATGGTGGCACAAGTCACTCAAGTCATCATACGTCGCCGTGGTCGAAGGGAAAGTCCCATGCTCAACCATCTCGTCGTGGTCGCCGTGGATGAAGGCCGAAGATGGCACATCATCACTCTCGTCGTGGATGAAGGCCGAAGATGGCTCAACATCACTCTCGTCATGGATGAAGGCCGAAGATGGCTCAACATCACTCGCGTTGTGGATGAAGGCCGAAGATGGCACATCATCACTCTCGCCTCCTAAGATGGAAGCATCATCCTTGCTCGCCACCTTGTCACTCGCCTCCAAAGCTTGGTCCTTGAAGGTCTCCGTAGTCAAACTCGTCGCTTCACCGTCTTGAAAAAGAGTCGAAGTAGACTCGGCATCATCAATGCCACAAAGAGGGATGGCGGTGAAGTCGCACTTTGGAGCATCGTCTTGGAGCTTGTCGGCCTTGGACATCGTGGTGGTACTAGCCTGATGCTTGTCGTAGAGCTTGGTCGCCGCGAAGTTTGCTTGGGGTGGAGAAGCCTTGGCCTTCATGAGTTCTTGTTCCGCCTTGAGAGCACCAATGTAGTAGTCGTCGATGGACTTGTAGTTCTCGAGGACGATGGTCTTGGCGATGTCGTTGTGCAATCCCATCATGAAGTGGAACTTCATCGAAATGGGGTCGCCCATGCCGCTCGTCATAAGGCAATCATCATCTCCTTGAAGTACTTGTCGATGGACTTGGATCCTTGGGTGGTTTTCTCCAATTGGCGTCGAAGTTGTTCCGTGTAGGTTGGAGGCACAAACTCTCGCCGTAAAGCTCTCTTCGTCTTGGGCCAACTCATGTCGTAGTACTCCGAAGGTGTGTGAAGCCACCATGCCAATGCGTAGTCGTGGAAGTTTCTTGTGGCGCACTTCACTTGATCTTCGGGACGAACTTGATGTAGCTTGAGGTAGTCGTCCATCAAACGCTCCCACTCGAGGTACTCCTCGGGTTCTTGAGTCCCATAGAAAGGAATCGTGTGGTCGATGTCGAGGTCGTAGTAGCTCATGGAAGTCGCGGACTTGAGCTTGGGGAGCTTCTCTTGAGCGTAGTCTTGGGGTTCTTGTTGGCGAAGATGCCATATGTCCGTAGGCGAAGATGCCTCGAAGTCGCTTGGCGAAGATGCCAAGGGAGATGGTGAAGTCATTGAGCGGTTGTTGATGTAGAGCTCTTGACCTTCACGTTCTTGTTGGTGATGGTGTCGATGCCGATGTGATCTTGCCGGAGATGGTAGCTCGGAAGCATGTGCTCTTGAGCGTCTTCTCGAAGATGAGGAGGATCGCTTGTAGGACTTGATTAGGGCTTTGATCTCCTCCATTTTAGCTTGCATCTTGGCGTCGGAGTTGTTGTTCATGGCATCGAACTCGTCGTTGTTGTTGTAGACCGAGGATGAAATGCCTTTCCTATCCATCACAAGACTCGAGTAGAGGTGAGTAGGAAATGAGATAAACAATACCAAGTTACCTTTTCCCAAAGTTGAGGATGTATCCCGTTTCACTCAATGTGAGATGAAAGAATAGTGGAATTGGTACCGGACTTGTTCACTCACACCTACAAGTAAAGGCTTATGGTAGAGCTCGGTGAGGATAGTGTCACAAAAATTTGATGCAAAATGTTAGCAAGAGTCAATAATGTTGAAAAAGATTCACAAATTCTCAAGTGAAACAAATGGACCAATAGCAATGAAAGGTACACGGAAACACACACACGGATAGATAAATGGGGTCGTGCAACCAAGGAATGAGCACAAAATGTGGAGTCCACGGAAAACGCTCGTGTTGCACAACTCAAGAGAGACGCTAGCACGATTGCTCAATAGGCGGATACGACACTTGTGCACAACCTATAGATGCGAAATGGATAAACTTCTATCCCAAGTATGCTATGTATGTATGGTTCCCGGTGTTTCTCTCAAGCATGATATCATATGATGTAGATTTGACAATCTTATGTGCAATGGGGTATGATGCTATGGCACTTGCTCACGAGCTCTTTGCTCTCTTTTGCTTAAAAGCTTTTCTCTTTTTTATGGCCACTTTTGCACAATGCACAAACCAAGATAGCAATTGTGTATATGCGGGAACAAACTTGAGGCACAATGGATGATATGATACCAAGATGATATGGTATGTATGCAATGGATGGTGGATCACTAAAGTGCACAAGTAACGTTGCCGGCAATACTCAAATGGCTAGTCTCGATAGGCAAGTAACGCAAAATGGGCTAGGGGTTAACAATGCAATTGCAAGGGAATATACAATGGTGTCATCGAGGTTACCGTCCTTTGCGATGATGAGTGGCGGTGTTCTTGGTGTAGATGCCAAGATGATGTAGACTCGTCCCTAAGTAGCGAAACACCTTAGGAAGCGGAAAACCGCAAACTCAAAATCTCAAATGACAAATGTCAAATGGTGGTAGCGGAAAGCGGTGGTGGTTTGCTCTTGGCAATGCGAAAGTGGGATGATGGGCTATACACGATGTAAGAGTTGGAAGCACACGGTCCCTAAGTAGCCGAAACACCTTAGGAGACACAACTCACAACACAAACAAAATTGGTTAAGTTTGGGATGGCGAAAGTGTATGGTGGGTAAGCCTATGCGGAAGGTATGGTGGTGGTTGATGAAGAAGCAACCGTCCCTAAGTAGCCGAAACACCTTAGGAGACTCAATTCACTACTCAAACAACCTCAAATGCTATGGTGAACAAAATGGGTTAGGTTGTGGAAGTCGGTGGTGGCTATGCGGATGATATGGTGGAGGGCCTAGGCAAACTTGCCAAATTTCAGAAAATATGATGGAGTCAAATGATGTTGGTGGCATTTTTGTGGGATAGGGGATGTCAATAGCTTCAAAACGATCTAAAGAACGTCAAAATCGGAGTTCGGATGAATTAGTTATGACCAAAACAAAATTCCAGCCGTGTCAGTTTCAGGGTTAACCGGACATCCGGGAGGAGGTCCGGATGATCCGGGCTAGGTCCGGATGATCCGGGAGTACTTCCGGATGATCCGGGTTCGTCAGCTCCGGTTCGGGAATTTGGGCGCGTGGGTTATCCAGACGTCCGGGGGGGCATCCAGCTGATCCGGGGGATGTCTGGATGATCCGGGAGAAGGTCCGGATGATCCGGGCAAGTCAATCCGCTCGGGATTTGCTCGTGGAGACGAATTTTTGGGCGGAATTTGGGGATTTTGGGGTCAAAATTGATGAGATTTCGTGGATAGAAGGTGGGGAAACTTGGTGGAAAGCTAGATCCACTTGAAACCAAGCAAATCCATGGATCAAAATCAACAAAAACATCATCAAACCAACAAATCACAAAAAAATTTGGGGGCTATTTTTGGTGGCGATTTTCAGATTTAGGCAAGAACACACAAAATCAAGCTAGAAAAAGAGGGGTAGGGGCTCCAAAAACGTGATCAACGTGGCTCTGATACCATATGATGTGGGGTGGAACCCTATAGCGTCGATCTTTCACGTTTGGAGTGGGATCCCTTGAAGAACACGATGAACACGGGGAAGAACGGGGAGAAATCACAAGGGGAAACACTCAAGAAGAAGTCCAAATCACACATCCACTAGACAATCAAACACACAAGATCACAAGGTACATGAACAACAAAGAGAAAGATACAAGGTAAGGTTCATCTCCAAGGGGAGGTCTTGATGATATCCTAGATGGATCTTCCCACAAGGGGTCTTGATGATATCCCATGGATCTTCTCCTAGATGGAGGTCTTGGCCTCCAATGGAGTAGTGGTCTCTCTCTCTCAAGAGTAGAGATAGGTAGGAGCAAAGCTCACCTAAGAATGAGCTATCACTTTGCTAACCCTAAAAATGGGGAGGAGGAGGTCTATTTATAGTCTAGTGGGCGAAGGGGTAAGTGAGGGGGCGAATGGGTACATGGGCCTTGGCCCAAACGTTACTGCGCAGCAAGGCCGGATGATCCGGATGGGGGTCCGGATGATCCGGCCTTCGTCCGGATGATCCGGATGGGGGTCCGGATGATCCGGCCGTCGTCCGGATGATCCGGGAGGGGGCCCGGATGATCCGGCTTCACAGGAGGCCTTCGGGTGTCTTCGGACGAATTATCCGGATGATCCGGAGGGGGACCCGGATGATCCGGCCGAGCCCGGATGATCCGGACGGCGGTCCGGATGTCCGGCCTGGCTCCTGCAGCCGCTCCGTCTTCTTCTCCTTTCTTCCGTCTTCTCTTCCACGCTTCCCTCGCGGATGGTGTAGTCGTTCCTTGGTGCTTGCACTCCTCCTCGTCGTCTGTGAAGTTCCGACAATACCTATGCATGCACACGGGAGAAGTGTCAAGTAGTATGCCATCCTCGAAGGGGTCAAGTGAGCACGTGTAAAGGAGATGATTCACCTTAGTGTGTGTGAAGTAGATGTCGCACGTGTCACTTGCCAAATGGGCTCTTGACATGGTGATGTCCATAGGATGCTCCGCATCAGCTTTGCTCCTACCTATCTCTACTCTTGAGAGAGAGAGAGACCACTACTCCATAGGAGGCCAAGACCTCCATCTAGGAGAAGATCCCGTGGGATATCATCAAGACCCCCTTGTGGGAAGATCCATCTAGGATATCATCAAGACCTCCTCTTGGAGATGAACCTTACCTTGTATCTTTCCCTTTGTTGTTCATGTACCTTGTGATCTTGTGTGTTTGATTGTCTAGTGGATGTGTGATTTGGACTTGTTCTTGAGTGTTTCCTTGTGATTTCCTCCGCTCTTCCCGTGTTCATCGTGGTGCTTCGAGGATCCCACCCAAACGTGAAAGATCGATTTAATTAGGGTTCCACCTACATCATATGGTATCGTGAGCCACATTGATCACGTTTTTGGAGCCCTCCCATCGCTTTTCTAGCCTTATTTTGCTTGATTTCGTCCTAAAATCCGAAAATCCCCACCAAAAATAGCCCCAAATTTTTTGTGATTTGTTGGTTTGATGATGTTTTGTTGATTTTGATCCGTGGATTTGCTTGGTTTCAAGTGGATCTAGCATTTCCCAAGTTTCCCCACCTTCCATCCACGAAATCCTCAAATTTTGCCCCAAAATCCCCAAATTCGCCCAAAATTTCGTCTCCACGAGCAAATCCCGAGCGATTGACTTGCGGATCATCCGGACCTTCTCCGGATCATCCGGACCAAGCCCGATCAGCTGGACGCCCCCGAACGTCCGGATAAATCGCGCACCCAGAAAACAGAACCGGCGCTGACGAACCCGGATCATCCGGATTTCCTCCCGGATCATCCGGACCGAGCCCGGATCATCCGGACCTCCTCCCGGATGTCCGGTTAACCCTGAAACTGACACGGCTGAAATTTTGTTTTGGTCATAACTAATTCATCCTGAGTCCGTTTTCGACGTTCTTTAGCTCGTTTTGAAGCTATTAACATCCCCTATCCCACAAAAATACCACCACCATCATTTGACTCCATCATATTTTCGGAATTTTGGCATCTTTGCCTAGGGCCCCCACCACATCATCCGCATTACCACCACCGACTTCCGCAACCTAACCCATTTTGTTCCCCATTGCGTATATGGTTGCTTGAGTAGTGATTTGAGTCTCCTAAGGTGTTTCGGCTACTTAGGGACGGTTGCTTCTTCATCAACCACCACCACCACCACTTCCACATAACCTTCCCACCATACACTTCCAACAACCCAACTTAACCCAATTGTTGTTTGAGCTTGTTCGAGTTGTGGCTTGTGTCTCCTAAGGTGTTTCGGCTACTTAGGGACAGCAACTTCAACTCCGACTCGTGTATAACCCATCATTCCGTCCGCATTGCCTAGTGCAACACCACCAGCACTTTCCGCTACCACCATTTTGACATTTGTCATTTGAGATTTTGAGTTTGCGGTTTTTCCGTTTCCTAAGGTGTTTCGGCTACTTAGGGACGAGTCTCCATCATCTTGGTATCTACACCAAGAACACCGCCACTCATCATCGCAAAGGACGGTAACCTCGACGACACATTTGTATATTCCCTTGCAATTGCATTGTTAACCCCTAGCCCATTTTGCGTCACTTACCTATCGAGACTAGCCATTTGAGTATTGCCGGCAACGTTACTTGTGCACATTAGTGTTCCACCATTCCATTGCATACATACCATATCATATTGGTATCATCACATACATTGTGTCACAATATCGTTCCCGCATATACACAATAGCTATCTTGGTTTGTGCATTGTGCATAAGTGGACATTGAAAAAAAAGCTTTTAAGCAAAAAGAGAGCAAAGAGCTCGTGAGCAAGTGCCATAGCATCATACCCCATTACACATAAGAGCCATACCAAAATCTACATCATATGATATCATGCTTGAGAGAAACACCGGGAACTATACATACATAGCATACTTGGGATAGAAGTTTATCCATTTCGCATCTATAGGTTGTGCACAAGTGTCGTATCCGCCTATTGAGCAATCGTGCTAGCGTCTCTCTTGAGTTGTGCAACACGAGCGTTTTCCGTGGACTCCACATTTCGTGCTTATTCCTTGGTTGCACAACCCCATTTATCTATCCGTGTGTGTGTTTCCGTGTACCTTTCATTGCTATTGGTCCATTTGTTTCACATGCGAATTTGTGAATATTTTTCAACATTATTGACTCTTGCTAACATTTTGCATCAAATTTTTGTGCCACTATCCTCACCGAGCTCTACCATAAGCCTTTACTTGCAGGTGTGAGTGAACAAGTCCGGTACCAATTCCACTATTCTTTCATTCTCACATTGAGTGAAACGAGATACATCCTCAACTTTGGGAAAAGGTAACTTGGTATTGTTTATCTCATTTCCTACTCACCTCTACTCGAGTCTTGTGATGGATAGGCAAGGCATTTCATCTTCGGTCTACAACAACAACGATGAGTTCCATGCCATGAACAACAACTCCGACGCCAAGATGCAAGCTAAAATGGAGGAGATCAAAGCCCTCATCAAGAACCGCAAGCGGTCTTCCTCATCTTCGAGAAGTCGCTCAAGTGCAAAGACTTCCGTGCTACCATCTCCGGCAAGAACACATCGGCATCGACACCATCACCAACAAGAACGTGAAGGTCAAGATCTCTACATCAACAACCGCTCAATGACTTCACCATCTCCCTTGGCATCTTCGCCAAGCGACTTCAAGGCATCTTCGCCTATGGACATACGGCATCTTCGCCAACAAGAACCCCAAGACTACGCTCAAGAGAAGCTGCCGAAGCTCAAGTCCGCGACTTCCACGAGCTACTACGACCTCGACATCGACCACGCGATTCGTTTCTATGGGACTCAAGAACCCGAGGAGTACCTCGAGTGGGAGCGTTTGATGGACGACTACCTCAAGCTACATCAAGTTCGTCCCGAAGATCAAGTCAAGTGCGCCACAAGAAACTTCCACGACTACGCATTGGCATGGTGGCTTCACACACCTTCGGAGTACTACGACATGAGTTGGCCCAAGACGAAGAGAGCTTTACGGCGAGAGTTTGTGCCTCCAACCTACACGAAACAACTTCGACGCCAATTGGAGAACACCACCCAAGGATCCAAGTCCATCGACAAGTACTTCAAGGAGTTCATGATTGCCTTATGACGAGCCGTGGGATTTACCCCATGTCAATGAAGTTCCACTTCATGATGGGATTGCACAACGACATCTCCAAGACCATCTTCATCGAGAACTACAAGTCCATCAACGACTACTACATTGGTGCTCTCAAGGCGGAACAAGAACTAATGAAGGCCAGTGCTTCTCCACCCCAAGCACACTTCGCGGCGACTAAGCTCTACGACAAGCATGAGGCTAGTACCACCACGATGTCCAAGGCCGACAAGCTCCAAGACGATGCTCCCAAGTGCGACTTCACCGCCATCCCTCTTTGTGGCATTGATGATGCCGAGTCTACTTTGACTCTTTTTCAAGACGGTGCGGCGGCGAGTTCGACTATGGAGACCTTCAAGAACCAAGCTTTGGAGGCGAGTGACAAGGTGGCGAGCAAGGATGATGCTTCCATCTTAGGAGGCGAGAGTGATGATGTGCCATCTTCGGCCTTCATCCACGATTTAGAGTGATGTTGAGCCATCTTCGCCTTCATCCACGATGAGAGTGATGATGTGCCATCTTCGCCTTCATCCACGGCGCATTTATTTAGATGGTTGAGCATGGGACTTTCCTTCACCACGGGCGACGTATGATGACTTGAGTGACTTGTGCCACCATATTGAGAGTGAGAGTGACTTCACCACTAGCCCCATATATGATGAGTTGCCACAATTCCCATGTGAGGAGAGCCACAACCCCACCACTTGAGTGAGATGAGTGACTCCACCATACGTGAGTTTGAGTGCACCTATTTTGAGGGAGTGAGTGAACCACCACATAGAGAGAGTGAGATAGTTGATAGGTCTCGTGGAGGCCATTTGCATTTCTAACGACTTGACCTCTACCTCTATTGTGTCTTCTCGCTTGGTGCTAGGTCCCATTTATGATGACGCCGATCCTCGACGACTTCGTCCTACCTTTGGACAAGACGATGGCCATGGTGGATTATGATGCACCGCCCACATGGTTCCATCAAGATGATGATGATGACCACCATTTGGTCTTTCCTACCTCACCTACACCACTTGAGTGGAATGACAAAGGTAACATAGGTGAAGGTGATGCTCTAGTCCCACTAGTGGACATTCTTGACATCGATTGCTTGCATGATGTTGATCCACCTATTGCCATGCTTCATGCTAGTATGATTTCCCAATGCGATGATTTTACCATTTATGATGAGTATGATGATTCTCTTGTGGAGTCTATTAGTTGTGGTGCCATGTTACATAGGATTTCTTGTGACAATTCTTTAGGTCACATCATGTTTGACAATCCGCTTGACTTGTCATATGTTATGCATGAGATCAACCATATGTCTTATTTGCAATCTCTTCATAGTGACTATGCATATGCCATTAAAATAAACCATATGTGTGACCGTTTTGGGCTGCGGCCAACTCTCAATAGCTTCAATCTTGGCTTTATCAACTTCAATTCCCTGTGGAGTAACAACATAGCCAAGAAAAGATACTCGGTCGGTGCAAAAGGTGCACTTCCCAAGGTTACCAAACAAACGTGCATCACGTAGAGCATTAAAAACAGCACGTAAATGTTCCAAATGTTCTTCCAAAGATTTGCTATAAATCAGTATATCATCAAAATAGACTACCACAAATCGTCCAATGAAAGCACGTAAAACTTCGTTCATTAATCTCATGAAAGTACTAGGTGCATTAGTTAACCCAAAAGGCATGACTAACCACTCATATAATCCAAACTTAGTTTTAAATGCTGTTTTCCATTCATCTCCCAATTTCATACGAATTTGATGGTATCCACTACGCAAATCAACTTTGGAGAATATTGTAGAGCCACTCAATTCATCAAGCATATCATCTAGCCTAGGAATAGGGTGACGATAACGAATAGTAATATTATTAATGCCTCTAGAATCAACACACATACGTGACGTACCATCCTTTTTCGCACTAGAATAATAGGAACAGCACAAGGACTAAGGGATTCGCAGATATAACCTTTGTCGAGCAGCTCCTGTACTTGACTCATAATCTCCTTCGTCTCCTCTAGATTGGTACGGTATGGTGCACGGTTGGGTAATGATGCACCGGAATTAAGTTAATTTGATGCTCAATCCTCGAATAGGTGGTAATCCGGTGGCACGCCTTGTGGAAAGACGTCGTGAACTCCCGCAAAATGTTAGTGACAGCAGGGGCAAAGAGGAAGGCACGCCCTCGAATGAAAATAATGCCTCTTTGCACACAAAATCATAGCAAATAGATTTGCTAAAATCTAGCTCATCAATATCAGATTTGGTGGCAAGTAAACATGCACTTTTCAATTTAATTTCGAAGCAACAAGAGATGGTTTATTATTAGGCTTCATGTGTTGCTCAAATTCTTTTGCCACAATCTGATTTTCACTCTTATTTTCTCCTGTTTTGCTTTATTAGCTCTATTAATATCATCTTTCAAAATGGACTCAGGAGTCATAGGAAGCAAAGTAATATTTTTATCCTTATGAACAAGAGTATATCGATTGTTTCTACCATGGTGTACAGAATTTTATCAAATTGCCATGGTCTACCAAGTAACAAGGAACATGCTTGCATAGGTACCACATCACAATCAACATAATCAGCATATGTAGAGATACTAAAATGCACATGAACAAGACGTGTTACCTTAACCTTGCCGCTGTTGTTGAACCATTGGATGTAGTAAGGATGTGGATGTGGTCTTGTGGTGAGAGATAGCTTCTCCACCATCTCCATGCTAGCCAAGTTGTTGCAGCTCCCTCCATCTATGATGACGCTAATAGAACGCTCCTTCACAACTCCCTTTGTATGGAACAAATTATGCCTCTGATTTTGCTCACTTGTGTAACCTGCACACTCAAAACACGTTGAGCAACTAAACATTCATACCACAAGATCTTCAAGAGCCATGTATTGTGTCTCATGATCGAATCATCTCCACCGTGTTCCTCATGTGTAATAAGAGCCAAAGTCTCCTCATCATAGTCATTAGCGGACTCATACCCACCATCCTCAAGAGCAATCATCACACGCTGAGATTTGCATTCTCTCGAAAATGTCCTCTTCCCTTACAACGACGACAAATAATATCACTTGTGTGCCTGTTGACGCCATGGAAGAAGAAGAGCCTGTGCAGGCCCGGCAGGTGTGCTCTTGGCGATAGTGGTGGTTGTGCCTGCTTTCTTGTATCACGGTTGGAGGTGGCACCAAGGAGGTGATGGTGCAAAGGAAGTAGATGATGCACGTGGTGTCCATGATGAAGGTCGACCTGCGAAAAAGTTAGTGCGCGCCAATGCTGCCGATCCTCAAGACTTCACGCTCAGCTTTACAAGCAAGATGGAATAAACGAGTGATATTATTATAATCCTTATAGTCTAGAATGGTCTGAATATCTCTATTTAATCCACCCGTAAAACGTGCAAGCATAGCTTCATTCTCCTCAACAATACCACATCTAATCAAGCCAGTTTGTAATTCCCGATAATATTCTTCTACAATTTTTACCTTGTCTTAAGCGCTGCAATTTTGAAGTAATTCACGTTGATAATATGGTGGAACCCAACGAGTACGCATAGCAGTTTTCAAAGCAACCCAAGTAGCTGGAACAGGATATAATCTACAATGTTCGACCACCAAACACATGCAAAGCTAGTGAAAGCACAAACAGCAGACAGAACACGTCTCTCCTTAGGATATTGTAAACATGTAAATCGTTGTTCAGTTTCTAATTCCCAAGTAAGATATATATCAGAACATATCTACCCTCAAATGGTGGAATATTCAATTTCAGTTTAGGAGATGGTCATGATCTCGCACTGAGGGGAGCCCTAACATTGCCATTATTTGCATGTGGACGACCTGGTGGTTGTGGTGGTGGTGGTTGCACGTAGTTCGATGTTGATCAACCTTATCCTCGTAATCTCCCACATAATCATCCTCCTCGGTACCAGCAAGCAGCAGAGAGCGAGGAGCCAAAGAAGCACCAATAGCAGTGGCAGCGGCACCAGAATTTTCTCCTGCTCAATAGGAACACGCTGAGCTCGTCCATACTGATTCGGAAGGGGCGTAGTTGTTGTCGCTGCAGAGGTGCGATAGGTGCAGCCGGCGGTGGTTGTGGAAAACGCGCGAGCAATCCATCAAACTTGCTATCAAGCTTTGTTTCAAACGCCTTCTCAATGCCATCTATCTTCTCCATGGCCTCGTCAAATCTGTTTAGCACATCTTGCACCGTCCAATCATCATTTGTTGAAACTTATCATGTAGCTGTTTGTTCGTCAGTTCTCCCAATCAGTCTCATCGGCTTGTGATCCTACCATGGTTAGCAGCAAATAGAAACACACAAGAATATGATCCTCTGACTACTAAGAAGTGGTGGTGGTGTATCACAAACCCGTCAAGCAAATCTCAAATTCTTACCAGCTTACCCAAAGAAGAGGTGGTGATCGGCAACCGCTGTAGTCAAACCTCTCAAAGCTTTGATATAGCGATTACCGGGAGAATCAAACGCACGACGAGATGTATGTGGAGCTGGGAAGGCTTATAATATGGTAGCAAAAAAGGTCAGCAATAATCAATTCAGAGATGCAAAGTTGAATAAACGCTCAACGACGGTACTGTGCTGGTCCTAGGCTAGACCATGCTAGAGACGCGAGCCTAGAACACTAACAAAATCACGGCGCTGCACGTAAACAAGGGAAAAGCACACTCTGGAATTTATTTTTTCGCTCCTCTTTTTTTTTTGCACTGATTTTTTTTTGCGCTGCTCTTTTTTTTTTGCAAAAAATCACTATAATGGCGAGTGTCTCAAAACTCTTCCCAAGTCAAACTGACAGGATGGGCACGAAATTTTTCCGACCAATTTTTTTTTGACTGCCTGGACCCAAAAACTGGAAACGGGTCAAAAAAAACTTTCTATAACGGGGATTGTCTCAATACGCTTAGAAACACCTAAAAATAGGATAGCCAGAAAATTTTTTGTCCCGTGCGTTTTTGGAAATTTTTGGGCCTAAACGGAGGGTGGTTTCCGGACTCTTTTTTTTTGGAAACCAACCTCTTCTACGGACGGCAAAAGATTGCTGGTATCCGAAACCTACTGAGACAAGGAAACACGGATCGGAAAACTAGATGGATCCCGAAAACAACCCTAATATGCAAGGAACTCGGATTGGTGGTGGATATATGGTGGTGGTATATGGCAGCGGTGGTGGTATATGGCAGCGGTGGTGATAGAGGCAAAGGTGTCCCGTCTTTCGATGAGATGGTGGATTTCGCTTTGGTGGAAGTCGACTTTGACGATCCGACTACGAAGTCAGCGAGGACGCCGCGCTTAGCAATCGCTAAACCAACTCCGAGAGGTTATTGACCACGCCGAGCACGATCAACTCGACCACGAGGGTCTATTTCCTGCGAGCAAACGAAGAACAAGCAAGAAACTGAGATTGCAATCTGGATATTGCGAATATAAGATGAAAGCTTTATTGATCAAGGTGGGGTTCTGGACGCTTTGTCCGGTCGTTGAACACAAACGGCACGCAAGTTGCAGCTATGGCGAACTTTTGATCTAAACAAAACCCGAGTCTAAACGGTGCCCTAATGGCTGTATATATGGAGGAAGAGGGGGTGAATTTCGTGGCCCTTGGTGGAGGGGTCCGAAACTTGTTTCCCCACACATACGGACTCTAAAAATAGCCTATACTAATGTATTTCGAAATTACATGGGCCTGGCCCAATAATAAGGTGACGCAGCACCTAGAATAGCCTCTGGACGAAATTTATGGAGTGGCATCTTGTATATTTCGTCCAAGGCTTCATGCACTCATTATGGTGGCTTCAAAGTCCTGAAATCATCACTTGTAACTCCATTCTTGTCCCCTTAGCATGCCATCATCTCCATGCCGGTTCTTGCTCCAATGTTCATCCTTCTCCAAGCTAGGCCCTACATTTGTAAGCAAAACAAATGTATCCAATTTAGGCAGCGCCATATTCTCATGAACATTAGAATCATTACCAAGAAACGAAAGTACCGGTAATTTAGTTGGCGTCTTGCGAGCTCTAGTAATTGGTCCAAGATGTATAGCAGCAGGGCTGTGGGTGTAACAATGGTATTGATGTCCTCATCATCCTCCCTTCTTGAAATGAAGTCGCCCTCGACGGAAGTTCATCTTCCTCACCCAAATATGGCTTCAAATCTGCAATGTTAAAAGTGGGACTAACCCCAAAATCTGCAGCAGCTCAAGTTTATATGCATTATCATTTACTTTCTCCAACACCTTAAAGGGACCAGAAGACGTGGCATTAGCTTTGATTTGCGCAAATCAGAAATCTATCCTTCGCAATGTAACCAAACAAGATCTCCGTGCAAACACAACATGTTTTCTACCCTTATCTCCAGCAAGTTTATATTTAGCATTCATACGCTCAATGTTTTCCTTAGTTAACTCATGCATTTGTAAAATCAATTCAGCACGTTCTTTAGCATCAAAATTAACCTTCTCCAAGATGGAAGAGGCAACATATCAATAGGTGCACGAGGTAGGAAACCATACACAACTTCAAAAGGGCACATCTTAGTAGTAGAATGCAATGAACGATTATAAGCAAATTCAATATGAGGCAAGCATTCCTCCCACATTTTCTTATTTTTCTTTAGAACAGCCCTAAGCATAGTAGACAATGTTCTATTGACTACTTTAGTTTGTCCATCGGTTTGGGGTGACAAGTAGTACTAAAAAGCAGTTTAGTCCCCAACTTAGCCCATAAACATCTCCAAAAGTGGCTAAGAAATTTAGTATCACGATCTGAAACAATAGTATTTGGCACACCATGCAAGCGAATAATTTCACGAAAGAACAAATCAGCAATATTGACAGCATCATTGCTTTTATGACATGGTATAAAGTGTGCCATTTTCGAGAATCTATCCACGACAACAAATATGCTATCCCTCCCCTTCTTTGTTCTAGTTAAACCTAAAACAAAGTCCATAGATATATCCTCCCAAGGAACACTAGGTACAGGCAAAGGCATATATAAACCATGAGGATTGAGTCGTGACTTAGCTTTTTGACATGTAGTGCAGCGAGCAATAAAACGCTCAACATCCCGTCTCATCTTTGGCCAAAAGAAATGTGTAGCAATTACGTCCTCTGTCTTCTTCACGCCAAAGTGTCCCATTAGTCCTCCTCCATGCGCCTCCTGCAACAACAAAAGACGAACGGAGCTAGCTGGAATGCATAGCTTGTTAGCACGAACACAAATCCATTATTAACGACAAACTTGTTCCATGTTCTTCCTTCTTTACAATTCTGCAATACATCTTTAAAATCAGCATCATGCACATATTGATCTTTGATGGTCTCCAAACCAAATATTTTGAAGTCAAGTTGTGAAAGCATAGTATAGCGATTTAGACAATGCATCAAGAATAACATTTTCTTTACCCTTCTTGTGTTTAATGACATAAGGAAAGTCTCAATGAATTCAACCCATTTAGCATGTCTACGATTCAGTTTAGCTTGACTTTTAATATGTTTCAAAGATTCATGATCGAATGTATAACAAATTCTTTGGGCCATAAATAATGTTGCCATGTTTCTAAAGTCCTAACAAGAGCATATAATTCTTTATCATAAGTAGAGTAATTCAGACTAGGCCCACTCAATTTTTCGTAAAAGTATGCAACAGGTTTGCCATCTTGTAATAACACACCTCCTAATCCAATTCCACTAGCATCACATTCAAGCTCAAAAGTCTTATTAAAATTAGGAAGTTGGAGTAAAGGAGCATGTGTCAACTTAGCTTTCAATACCGTGAAGGCTTCTTCCTGTGCGGTACCCCAAACAAAAGGCACATCCTTCTTTGTAAGCTCATTGAGAGGTGCAGCAATGGTGCTGAAATCTCTCACAAAATGCCTATAGAAACCAGCGAGGCCAAGGAAACTCCGCACTTGTGTGACCGTTTTGGGCTGCGGCCAACTCTCAATACAATCTTGGCTTTATCAACTTCAATTCCCTGTGGAGTAACAACATAGCCAAGAAAAGATACTCGGTCGGTGCAAAAGGTGCACTTCCCAAGGTTACCAAACAAACGTGCATCACGTAGAGCATTAAAAACAGCACGTAAATGTTCCAAATGTTCTTCCAAAGATTTGCTATAAATCAAGATATCATCAAAATAGACTACCACAAATCGTCCAATGAAAGCACGTAAAACTTCGCTCATTAATCTCATGAAAGTACTAGGTGCATTAGTTAACCCAAAAGGCATGACTAACCACTCATATAATCCAAACTTAGTTTTAAATGTTGTTTTCCATTCATCTCCCAATTTCATACGAATTTGATGGTATCCACTACGCAAATCAACTTGGGAGAATATTGTAGAGCCACTCAATTCATCAAGCATATCATCTAGCCTAGGAATAGGGTGACGATAACGAATAGTAATATTATTAATGCCTCTACAATCAACACACATACGTGATGTACCATCCTTTTTCGCACTAGAATAATAGGAACAGCACAAGGACTAAGGGATTCACAGATATAACCTTTGTCGAGCAGCTCCTGTACTTGACGATAATCTCCTTCGTCTCCTCCGGATTGGTACGGTATGGTGCACGGTTGGGTAATGATGCACCGAATTAAGTCAATTTGATGCTCAATCCTCGAATAGGTGGTAATCCGTGGCACGCCTTGTGGAAAGACGCCAATAACTCCCCGCAAAATGTTAGTGACAGCAGGAGGCAAAGAGGAAGGCAAGTCCTCCAATGAAAATAATGCCTCTTTGCACACAAAAGCATAGCAAACAGATTTGCTAAAATCTAGCTCATCAATATCAGATTTAGTGGCAAGTAAACATGCACTTTTCAATTTAATTTCGAAGCAACAAGAGATGGTTTATTATTAGGCTTCATGTGTTGCTCAAATTCTTTTGCCACAATCTGATTTTCACTCTTATTTTTCTCCTGTTTTGCTTTATTAGCTCTATTAATATCATCTTTCAAAATGGACTCAGGAGTCATAGGAAGCAAAGTAATATTTTTATCCTTATGAACAAGAGTATACTGATTGTTTCTACCATGGTGTACAGAATTTTTATCAAATTGCCATGGTCTACCAAGTAACAAGGAACATGCTTGCATAGGTACCACATCACAATCAACATAATCAGCATATGTAGAGATACTAAAATGCACACGAACAAAGACGTGTTACCTTAACCTTGCCGCTGTTGTTGAACCATTGGATGTAGTAAGGATGTGGATGTGGTCTTGTGGTGAGAGATAGCTTCTCCACCATCTCCATGCTAGCCAAGTTGTTGCAGCTCCCTCCATCTATGATGACGCCGAATAGAACGCTCCTTCACAACTCCCTTTGTATGAAACAAATTATGCCTCTGATTTTGCTCAGCTTGTGTAACCTGCACACTCAAAACACGTTGAGCAACTAAACATTCATACCACAAAGATCTTCAAGAGCCATGTATTGTGTCTCATGATCGTAATCATCTCCACCGTGTTCCTCATGTGTAATAAGAGCCAAAGTCTCCTCATCATAGTCACTAGCGGACTCATACCCACCATCCTCAAGAGCAATCATCACACGCTGAGATTTGCATTCTCTCGCAAAATGTCCTCTTCCCTTACAACGACGACAAATAATATCACTTGTGTGCCCTGTTGACGCCATGAAGAAGAGCTCAGTGCAGGCCGGCAGTGTGCTCTTGGCGATAGTGGTGGTTGTGCCTGCTTTCTTGTATCACGGTTGGAGGTGGCACCAAGGAGGTGATGGTGCAAAGGAAGTAGATGATGCACGTGGTGTCCATGATGAAGGTCGACCTGCAGAAAAGTTAGTGCGGCGCCAATGCACATCGATCCTCAAGACTTCACGCTCAGCTTTACAAGCAAGATGGAATAAACGAGTGATATTATTATAATCCTTATAGTCTAGAATGGTCTGAATCTCTATTTAATCCACCCGAAAACGCAAGCATAGCTTCATTCTCCTCAACAATACCACATCTAATCAAGCCAGTTTGTAATTCCCGATAATATTCTTCTACGAGTTTTTTCCTTGTCTTAAGCGCTGCAATTTTTGAAGTAATTCACGTTGATAATATGGTGGAACCCAACGAGTACGCATAGCAGTTTCCAAAGCAGCCCAAGTAGCTGGAACAGGATATAATCGACAATGTTCGACCACCAAACACATGCAAAGCTAGTGAAAGCACAAACAGCAGCAGGAACACGCCTCTCCTCGGGATATTGTAAACATGTAAATCGTTGTTCAGTTTCTAACTCCCAAGTAAGATATATATCAGAACATATCTACCCTCAAATGGTGGAATATTCAATTTCAGTTTAGGAGATGGTCATGATCTCGCACTGAGGGGAGCCCTAACATAGCCATTATTTGCATGTGGACGACCTGGTGGTTGTGGTGCTGGTGGTTGCACGTAGTTCTGATGTTGATCAACCTCATCCTCATAATCGCCCACATACTCTTGCTTGTTCTTCGATTGCTTGCAGGAATAGACCTTCGTGGTCAGGTTGATCGTGCTCCGGCGTGGTCAATAACCTCTCGGAGTTGGTTTAGCGATTGCTAAGGCGCGACGTCCTCGCACGCTCGTAGTCGGATCGTCAAAGTCGACTTCCACCAAAGCGAAATCCACCATCTCATCGAAAGACGGGACACCTTTGCCTCTATCACTCCCTCTTCCCAAGACAAACTAGATAGAGGCGAGGGTGTCCCGATCTTTCGATGAGATGATAACTATCAATTTGGAGGAGACGACTTTGACGATCCGACTACAAACGTGCACGACGTTGTGCCTTAGCAATCGCTAAACCAACTCCGAGAGGTTATTGACCACGCCGAAGCACAATCAACCTGACCACGAAGGTCTATTCCTGCAAGCAATCAAAGAACAAACAAGAATATGATAAAAGCAATCTGAATATTGCGAGTATATATGAAGTATTGATAAAGGTGGGGATCCGTAAGCGGTCTTGGTCTGGTCGTTGGACACAAAGAAGTACACGAAGTTGCAATGGCTAACTTTTAACTAAACAAATCCCAAGGGAAAAACTACTAGATGGATTTACTTATATAGGAGCAAGGGGTGGCGGCCAAGGAGGTGGGAGGACATCCCAAGGCAGCCTAAAACTAACCCTAGGTCGTACAAGGCCAATGGGCCCAAGTGGAGGTGACGTAACACTTTTGGACTTGTAGTTTGACTCGGATTCTGGTGCAGCGTCAGATTGTTTCGTCCATAACTCAACGCTCCGCACGGATTTTAAGGTGATTCCAATTGTGCTGGAAAGAGCATGAAATCTACTTTCCAACAAGAAAAGAATCACCCAATTTGGAGTCCGTATGAAAAAGTTGTTGGCGTTTTGAATCAGGTATGTCTGTGCAGTCCGAATCTGAATCCAGAACGTGAGAGACTTGGACTCTATCTTCTCTTGGCCCAAAAGTGACGTGAGAAGACTTTTTGGACAGCACCTAAACTTCTCCTTTTCCCTTATCTTCATATGTGGATTGTACAAATGTCCCATACACCTGCAATTAGACAAAACACAAAAGTATGTGAAGTATTTTTGTTCTGGATAACATAAATATATTATTGAATAGTTTGCACTAGAAATCACCTGACAAATATGCATGTATGCAATATTTTTGGTCTTATCCAAGGTAGTCATGTCCTCATCAACTTTGGTTTTGTTCTCTCATTTTCCTACTCACCACCACTTTCTTATGATGGATAGGCCAAGTTCCTCTACCAACCCACTCTTCATCGACCAAGACGATGACATGTCATCATTCGTCACCAAGAGCCACCTCTTTGGTGCACAACGAGCACTACATCAAGAGCAACAAGCAATGAACGACCGCATTGACAACCTCGCCACCGACTTGCGACTCTCCGAGCAACGTACACGAGACTACTTCGATAACAAGCTCGACGCGCACAAGCAAGAGAACGATGCAAGAATGGACGAGATCCGAGCTTTGTTGGTCAACCGGGCCCCTTGTACTTCTTCCTACTCAAGACGGAGCCACTCAAGTCGACACTCCGACGACACCTTCTCCGGCTCAAGTACACCGTCATCGACCATTCTTCGACAAGCCGCACGTCAAGACCGTCATGCATCTCGCAACCCGCTACACGTCAAGCATTCACAAGAGCAAGTCATTGAGCAAGTTCCTCGTCCTCAATAAAACCAAGTTGCTTTTACTAAAGCTCAAGAACAACAACGTCTTCGTCGTCAAGAAGAAGAAGAACGAGCGCATCTACACCAAGAGGAACAAGACGCCGAGGCTCACCGTCTTCAACAACAACAACGAGAATCACAAGCTCTTGAGGCGGAACGTGCCCTTCAAGAATCAAGTCGAGCCATCGCCAACCGCAATCGCGAACGGCGCAATCAAGAGGAAGCCCTTCGAGAAGAAATACAAGAAAGGAACTACCAACCACGTGTGCACCGTCAAGCTCCTCAAGCTCCTCCACAAGCTCGTCAAGCTCCACCTCAACCTCAAGTTCAACAAGAGCAAGTTTGATGTGGACATGTGATGTGGAGCATCCTTCGGTCATCCCCATGGACCTTCCATCGCCTCACCAACCCCAAGAGGACCCATGACTAGAGCACGTGCTAGAGCTCTCGAGACCGAGATGACTTCTCTCCTTTGATATCTCATATGATCCTCTCGAGACATGGCTACTACCTCAATCCGGAATGTTGTGCATGATTAGGTACCAAGACGACCCTCCCAAGGATGCACATGGAGATGGTCAAGACCCCAAGTCCATGGAAGAAGGAAACCAATGGAAGACGGCAAGAACAGCCTCCAGGCACCGGACATCCGGCCGGGACCCTTAACATTCGGCCCCTGGAGATCCACAAGGCCAGGCACCTACAGAAGAAGCTACAGGGACCAGACATCCGACGTCCAGCCCGGACATCTGGCCCCCACCAGAAATCCGGCCTAAATCCCGAACATCTGGCACTGGCGTCCAGGGAGCACAGAAGCTTGCCCCGACCGCCCGGACATCCGGTGCTCGCCCCGGACATCCGGCACGTCCCGAAGCCGCGGACATCCGGCGTCGCCCATCCAGTGAACAGAAGAGTCAACTCCACTAGCCCAGACATCCGGCCCCTCCAGCCCGGACATCCGGCACCTCGTGAGCGCCCGGACATCCGGCCCGTCGCCCGGACATCCGGCGCCTTCTGCCTGCGCGCAGCTCGTTTGGGCCTTGACCCATGTATCCCTTTGCCCTTTGACTATATATACTCCCTTCCCCCGTACGTTTTAGGGTTAGCATTGGATTAGCTCATATTTGTGTGAGAGCCTTGCTCATCCACTTGGATACTTCTCCTCGGAGTTCACGACCTCTTCGGAGAAGATCCCCCAAGTGGATTCAAGACCCCTTTCTAGGGAAGACCATCAAGAGCTCCTCACGGAGAAGAACGGTTCCTTTGTATCCTTACCTTTGTTGATTGTGGATCGTGCGTTACTCTTTGTGTTTGGTGATCTAGCACTTGAGTGATTGATTCCTTGTCGGTTTAGTGATTCTCTCTCGTTTTCCCCGTGCTTCCCCTTTGTGCTTTCGTGTGTTCTTCGTGATTCCCCGTAGGATCCACTCCAAACGTGAAAGATCGGCCCCTAGGGTTCTGCCCTACATCATCTTGATATCATGAGCCACGTTGATCTCGTTTTTGGAGCCCCTACCCCGTGTTTTCTAGCTTGATTTTTTTGTTTTCGTCCTAAATCCGAAAATCCCCACCAAAAATAGCCCCCAAACTTTTTTTTGTGATTTGTTGGTGTGATGAAGTTTTGTTGGATTTGATCCACGGATCTGCCTTGCTTCAAGTTGATCTAGCTTTTCCCCATCTCTCCCACAATTTCCATCCACAAATTCGTCCGAATTTTGCCCGGAGTTGCCCATTTGCCCGCGGTGTTCCTCGAGTTCGTTCATGATCCAGCGCCCGGACATCCGCCCCGTGTCCACCGGACATCCGGCGCCCCGGACATCCAGCAGCTGGCCGGGACATCCGGCCCCTAGGAGCGGCAACTCCATCCCCCACGCCCATTTCCGCATACTTTCCCCCAGTTTTGCCCCGGTGCCCACGCTTCCTTCCGCATAACCCCAACACTTTCCACAAACACCACCACCGCTCACCGCTACCTCCTATGTCGATTTTGACACATTTTGGTCTTTGAGATTTTGAGTTGTGGTTCCCGTGTCCTATTGTGTTTCGGCTATATAGGTACGGTTCGACGTCACCATCACCACCGCTCACCTCCATCGGCTACTCAACATCGCCAAGGACGGTAACTTCGACGACATCTTTGTCATAACTTGCAATTGCATTGATACCCCACATGGCCTTACTTTTGCGTAGCTTACCCATCGAGACTAGCCATTGAGTATTGCCAACATACCATACATATAACATACTTGGGATAGAGATCGTTGCATTTTTGCCTAGTAGGTTGTGCACAAGCTCCGTATCCGCCTATTGTGCAATCGTGCTAGCGTCTCTCTAGTATTGTGCAACAAGAGCATTTTCCCACATTTTAGCTCACTTTTGGTTTGCACAATCCCATTTATCTATTTGCGTGTGTGTTTCCGTGTGCCCATATTTGCTTGGTCTACTTGTTGCATTTTCAAATTTGTGAATCTTTTACAACATTATTGAATCTCGCTTTCAATTGCATCAAATTTTGTGCCACCATCCTAACCAAGCTCCACCATAAGCTTTTACTTGTGTAGGTGTGAGAACCGACAAGAATTGGTACCAATAGTGCTATTTCATTGTCCGCATTTGAGTGAACTTGATTCATCATCAACATCGGTCAAAGGTACATTGGTATAAGTTCTTCTCCTTCTACCACTCACATTTTGCTTGAAATGATGGATAGGACAAGTACTTCTACCAACCCACTCTTCATTGAGCAAGACGACGACATGTCATCATACGTCACCAAGAGCCACCTCTTTGGTGCACAACGAGCGTTGCATCAAGAGCAACAAGCAATGAACGACCACATCGACAACCTCGCCACCGACTTGCGACTCTCCGAGCAACGTACACGCGACTACTTCGACAACAAGCTGGACGTGCACAAGTAAGAGAACGATGCAAGAATGGACGAGATCCATGCCTTGTTGGTGAACCGGTCTCCTTCTACATCGTCATACTCAAGACGGAGCCACTCAAGTCGACACTCCGACGATTCCTTCTCCGGCTAATTACACCGTCTTCGAACACTCTTCGATGAGCCGCGCGTCAAGACCGTCATGCATCTCGCAACCTGCTACATGTCAAGCATTCACAAGAGCAAGCTGATGAGCAAGTCCCTCGTCCTCAATCAAACCAAGTCGCTTTTTGTCAATCTCAAGAACGACAACGACTATGGCGCCAAGAGGAAGAACGAGCGCGTCTACACCAAGAGCAACAAGACGCCGAGGCTCATCGTCTTCAACAACAACAACGAGAAGCACAAGCTCTTGAGGCGGAACGTGCCCTTCAAGAATCAAGTCGAGCCATCACCAACCGCAATTGCGAACGGCACAATCAAGAGGAAGCTCTTCGAGAAGAAATCCAAGAGAGGAACTACCATCCGCGTGTCCAACGTCAAGCTACACAAGCTCCTTCACAAGCTCGTCAAGCTCCACCTCAACCTCAAGTTCAACAAGAGCAAGTTAATCATGGGCTTCCTCCACGCTAAGAGCAACATGAGGATGAGTACCCTCCACGTCAAGGGTGTCATCATCACCATCACCAACAACACAATGAAGAGCAACGCTATGGCAAGCTCAAATTCACAATGCCCAAGTTCAATGGAAGCA
Source organism: Aegilops speltoides (assembly GCA_021437245.1). Lineage (NCBI taxonomy): Eukaryota > Viridiplantae > Streptophyta > Magnoliopsida > Poales > Poaceae > Aegilops > Aegilops speltoides. Next base: position 246,029,908 of record CM038143.1, on the reverse strand, counting down.
ATGATCCCAAAGAGTACCTCTCATGGGCATTGAAGGTCGACAAAATCTTTCGTTTGCACAACTATGAGGAAGGGAAGAAGATCGCTATGGCGTGGAGGGAAGAAGAAATCTTTCGTTTGCACAACTAGAGTTCCAAGACTATGTGCTCAAATGGTGGGAACAAGTCCTTGAGCACCGACAAGCAAGAGGTGAACCTCCAATCACCACTTGGGCTCAAATGAAGGATGTCATGCGAGCTCGTTTTGTGCCCACATACTACAACCGCGATCTCTTCAAGAAGCTACATCTCCTCAAGCAAGGAACAAAGAGTTGAAGAATACTACAAGGAAATGGAGATTGCCATGGTTCGAGCCAATGTCACAGAAGATGATGAGCAAACAATGGCACGATTCTTGAATGGACTCAATCATCCCATCAAGAAGATCACCGACTTCCAACCCTACTCCAACCTCATTGAGCTCGTGCATCAAGCTACAAAGGCAGAACGTCAAGTGCAAGATGACTTCAAGTACGCCAAGTACTCATCCAAGACCTACGGCTTCTCCAATAACCAAGCTTCAACAACTACTCCAACTTCGACATCAACCAAGCCTTCTCCAAGCAACGACGACAAGTCAAGTTACAAGAAAACTTCGGCAAGTTCAAGTCGTCTTCCTCCTACTACAAGCAACTTCAAGTCGCATGCTTCGTCATCTACTCCAACCGATGAGACCGTCAAGACAAGCTCCTTCAAGTGTTTCACTTGCGGCGGCCGTGGCCACAAGTCCTATGAAGGCACAAACAAGCGCACCATGATCCTCAACGACGATGGCACCTACGACTCAATGAGTGAAGATGAAATAGAAGCTCTTGAGCAAGTGGCCATGCACCGGCGCGTGAACGAGGATGAAGATGATCAAGTCTTTTGTGATGAAGATACGAGCCCCGCTCTTATTGTCTCCAAGGTCTTGACTCTTCACCATCAACAAGAAGAAGACCAAAGATGCCATATCTTCCACACCAAGGCCGGCATCAATGGACGATCCGTCAAGGTCATCATCGATGGAGGTAGTTGCCACAACTTGGCAAGTGAAGAACTATGGTCCAAGCTTCAATTGGTAAAGAGGAAGCACCCGCACCCCTACAAGGTTCAATGGCTATGTGACTCCGGCACTACCCAAGTTGAGCATATGGTCCAAGTCTCCTCCAAAATTGGTGCATATGAAGACACTTTGGAGTGTGATGTGGTCCCCATGACCGTTTGCCACCTCCTTGGTAGGCCATGTCAATTCGACCGTGGTGTCATCCAGGGCGCACCAATCACTATAGCTTCAAGATTGAAGGGAAGGAATATGTGCTACGACCTATGTCTCCTAGTCAAGTGATAGCCGACAAGCAAGCCACCCAACATGGAGAGAAGAGTGAGAAAGTGATCCACCAAAAAGTGAGTGAGAGCCACAAGCCAAACTTGAGCGCCTCTTCGCCTACAGAGAAAAACCTAATACTATTTGCCACAAAAAGTGAGATGAGAGAAGTGTGTGAGAACCCATCGAGTGTTATGCACTTCGTCCTTGTGTGCAAGGATGGAGAACCAAAAACTAACACCTCTCACGAGCTACCTTTAGTGTTTCAATCTCTTTTGCAGGAATTCCAAGATGTTTTCCCCGATGAGCTACCTCCGGGTCTACCTCCTCTACGAGGCATTGAGCATCGAATCGACCTCATCCCCGGAGCGCCACTTCCAAACAAAGTTCCATACCGTGTCAATCCCGAAGAAACCAAGGAGATTCAAAGGCAAGTACAACAACTAATCGAAAACGGTCATGTACGTGAAAGCTTAAGCCCTTGTGCCATTCCGGTTATACTTGTGCCTAAGCCCGATGGAAGTTTCCGCTTGTGTTCCGATTGTAGACCTATAAATGCTATTACCGTTCGCTAAACCAAATTTGGCCTATATGAGTGGTTAGTTATGCCTATGGGTTTATCGGAGGCTCCCAGTACTTTCGTGTGCCTCATGCATTATGTGCTTCGCCCTTATATTGGAGTCTTTTTTGTGGTTTACTTCGATGATATTCTCGTGTTTAGCAAAACCATGAAAGAGCATCTTGATCATGTTAGGGCTGTTTTACAAACACTTCGCAAGGAAAGTCTTTATGCCAACATGAAAAAGTGCACATTTGGAGTTGACAAAGTGGTTTTCTTGGGTTTCGTTCTACCTTCCAAGGGTGTCCATGTTGATGAAACTAAAATTGAAGCAATTAAAACTTGGCCCCAACCCACCAATTTAAAACAAGTGCGTAGTTTTCTTGGTCTTGCGGGTTTTTATCGTCGCTTTGTGAAAGATTTTAGCACAATTGACGCTCCTTTGCATGCCTTGAGTAAGAAGAATGCTCCTTTTGTTTGGGGATCTTTGCAATCCACCTCTTTTGATGAGCTCAAATCTTTGCTTACTCATGCTCCGATTCTTGCTTTGCCCAAATTTGACAAAACTTTTGAGGTTCATTGTGATGCAAGTGGTACCGGAATTGGCGGAGTTTTGATGCAAGAAAAACGAGCCATTGCATATTTTAGTGAAAAACTCTGCGGTGCTCAACTTAACAATCCAACATATGACAAAGAATTGTATGCTTTAGTGCGTGTACTACATGTTTGGGAACATTATATTAGACCTCATGAGTTTGTCATCCATACCGATCATGAAACGCTTAAGTAACTAAAAGGTCAAACTAAGTTGAACACGCGTCATGCCAAATGGAGTGAATTTATTGAATCTTTCCCATATGTGATCAAGTACATTAATGGTAAAGAAAATGTAGTTGCCGATGCACTTTCCCGCATATGCACGCTTGTCACTAAACTTGAGTTGAATGTTATAGGCTTTGAGCACATAAAAGACTTGTATGCTAATGATCCATCTTTTACTATTCCTTATGCTAAGTGTTTGACGCATACTTCTTGGGAACAATATTACATCAAGGATGGTTATCTTATGAGAGCTAACAAACTATGCATTCCTGAGTCTTCTCTTCGTTTGCTCCTTTTGCAAGAGGCTTATGGAGGCGGACTCATGGGACACTTTGGACGCGACAAGACTTTCGCCACGCTCTGCAAGAACTACTTTTGGCCCAAGATGTTCCGCGACGTCTCACGCTTCACCACCCGATGCTCTACATGTCGCAAAGCTAAGTCTAAAGCTCAATCACATGGTCTTTCCATGCCTCTTCCTATTCCTTATCAACCTTGGGAAGACATTAGCATGGATTTTGTACTTGGTTTTCCAAGAACTCAAAATGGCAAGGATTCCGTGTTTGTTGTTGTGGACCGATTTTCTAAGATGGCACATTTCATCCCTTGCAACAAGATAGACAGTGCTTCACACGTTGCAAATCCCTTTTGTAGGGAAATCTTGCGTCTCCATGGAGTACCAAAGACAATTGTCTCCGTCCGGGACGTCAAGTTCTTGAGTTACTTTTGGAAGACCCTATGCGCCAAGCTCGGAATCAAGCTCTTGTTCTCATCCTCATACCACCCTCAAACCGGCGGCCAAACGGAGGTGACGAACCGTACACTCTCCACTCTACTTCACGTGCTGATCAAGAAGAACATCAAGGAGTGGGAGGAGTGTCTACCCATCGCCGAGTACACCTACAACCGTGCAAGACATTCGACGACCGGCAAGTCCCCCTTCGAGGTCGTCTGCAGCTTCAACCTGTTGTCCCCATTGGACATTCTACCTCTTCCTCTTCAAGAGCGCACCAACCTCGACACAAGTGCCCGTGCAAGCTACATCAAGAAGATGCATGAAGATACAAGACACACCATCGAGCGCCAAGTACAACAACTCATGACCAAGCTCAACGTCAACAAGCACCCATGATATTCAATATTGGAGACCTCATGTGGCTACACCTTCGCAAGGACCGCTTCCCCAACGAACGCAAGTCCAAGCTTCTCCCTCGAGCCGACGGACCCTTCAAGTCGCTAGCACACTACAACAACAACGCTTACAAGATCGATCTGCCACGCGACAAGTACATCGTAAGCGACATATTCAACGTCTCCGATCTCTCCCCGTACCATGGTGATGAGGATTTCGATCCGAAGTCGGATCTTTCCCAAGGGAGGAGAGATGATGTGGAGCATCCTTCGGTCATCCCCATGGACCTTCCATCGCCTCACCAAGCCCCAAGACGACCCATGACTAGAGCACGTGCTAGAGCTCTCGAGACCGAGGTGACTTCTCTCCTTAATGATATCTCATATGATCCTCTCGAGACATGGCTACTACCTCAATCCGGAATGTTGTGCATGATTAGGTACCAAGACGACCCTGCCGAGGATGCACATGAGGTCAAGACCCCAAGTCCATGGAAGAAGGAAACCAATGGAAGACGGCAAGAACAGCCTCCAGGTACCGGACATCCGGCCAGGACCCCGGACATCCGGCCCCTGGAGATCCACAAGGCCAGGCACCTGCAGAAGAAGCTACAGGGACCGGACATCCGGCCCCCACCGGAAATCCCGCCTAAATCCCGGACATCCGGCACTGGCGTCCAGGGAGCACGGAAGCTTGCCCCGACCACCCGGACATCCGGCGCTTGCCCCGGACATCCGGCACCTCCCGAAGCCGCGGACATCCGGTGCCTCCCAGCGGACATCCGGCGTCGCCCATCCAGTGAACAGAAGAGTCAACTCCACTGGCCCGGACATCCGGCCCCTCCAGCCCGGACATCCGGCACCTCGTGAGCGCTTGGACATCCGGCCTGTCGCCCGGACATCCGGCGCCTTCTGCCTGCACGCAGCTTGTTTGGGCCTTGACCCATGTATCCCTTCGCCCTTTGCCTATATATACTCCCTTCCCCCGTACGTTTTAGGGTTAGCATTGGATTAGCTCATATTTGTGTGAGAGCCTTGCTCATCCACTTGGATACTTCTCCTCGGAGTTCACGACCTCTTCGGAGAAGATCCCCCAAGCGGATTCAAGACCCCTTTCTAGGAAAGACCATCAAGACCCCCTCTCGTTTTCCCCGTGTTTCCCCTTTGTGCTTCCGCATGTTCTTCGTGATTCCCCGTAGGATCCACTCCAAACTGAAAGATCGGCCCCTAGGGTTCCACCCTACATCAACATGACTACCTTGGATATGACCAAAAATATTGCATACATGCATATTTGTCAGGTGATTTCTAGTGTAAACTATTCAATAATCTATTTATGTTATCCAGAACAAACATACTTCACACACTTTTGTGTTTTGTCTAATTGCAGGTGTATGGGACATTTGTACAATCCACATATGAAGATAAGGAAGAAAGAAACGTTTATTTGCTGTTCAAAAAGTTCTCTCACGTCATTTTTGGCCCAAGAGAAGATAGATTCCAAGTCTCTCACGTTCTGGACTTAGATTCGGACTGCACAGACATACCTGACTCAAAACATCAACAACTTTTTCATACGGACACCGAATTGGGTGATCCTTTTTTTGTTGGAAAGTAGATTTCGTGCTCTTTCCAAACCAATTGGATTCACCTTAAAATCCTTCCGGAGCGTTGAGTTATGGACGAAACAATCTGACGTTGCAGTAGAATCCGAGTCAAACTACAAGTCCAAAGGTGGTTTTAGGCTGCCTTGGGACGTTCTCCCACCTCCTTGGCTGCCACCCCTTGCTCCTATATAAGTAGATCCATCTAGTAGCTTTTTCCTTGGGATTTGTTTATTTAAAAGTTAGCCTTTGCAACTTCGTGTACTTCGTTTGTGTCCAACGACCAGTGATGAGGACATGACTACCTTGGATAAGACCAAAAATATTGCATACATGCATATTTGTCAGGTGATTTCTAGTGCAAACTATTCAATAATCTATTTATGTTATCCAGAACAAAAATACTTCACACACTTTTGTGTTTTGTCTAATTGCAGGTGTATGGGACATTTGTACAATCCACATATGAAGATAAGGAAGAAAGAGATGTTTATTTGCTGTTCAAAAAGTCCTCTCACGTCACTTTTGGCCCAAGAGAAGATAGAGTCCAAGTCTCTCACGTTCTGGATTCAGATTTGGACTGCACAGACATACCTGACTCAAAACGCCAACAAATTTTTCATACGGACTCCGAATTGGGTGATTCTTTTTTTGTTGGAAAGTAGATTTCATGCTCTTTCCAGCACAATTGGAATCACCTTAAAATCCGTCCGGAGCGTTGAGTTGTGGACAAAACAATCTGACGCTGCACTAGAATCCGAGTCAAACTACAAGTCCAAAGGTGTTACGTCACCTCCACTTGGGCCCATTGGCCTTGTACGACCTAGGGTTAGTTTTAGGCTGCCTTGGGACGTCCTCCCACCTCCTTGGCCGTCACCCCTTGCTCCTATATAAGTAGATCCATCTAGTAGCTTTTTCTTTGGGATTTGTTTAGTTAAAAGTTAGCCATTGCAACTTCGTGTACTTCGTTTGTGTCCAACGACCAGACCAAGACCGCTTACGGATCCCCACCATTATCAATACTTCATCCATATTTGCAATATTCAGATTGCTTTATCATATTCTTGCTTGTTCTTCGATTGCTTGCAGGAATAGACCTTCGTGGTCAGGCTGATCGTGCTTCCGGCATCGTCAGTAACCTCAGGAGATTGGTTTAGCGATTGCTAAGGCGCAACGTCGTGCACGTTTGTAGTCGGATCGTCAAAGTCGACTCCACCAAATCGATATTTATCATCTCATCGAAAGATCGGGACACCCCGCCTCTATCAAGTGGTATCAGTTTTCAGGTTGCTCGGTGAGATTTTACAGTTTTTCATAGTTTAGATCGCATCTGCCATTCATACCTACAGTCCATGAAAAAGCCACAAAAAAGTTAGATCTTTTCATCCTTTATCCAAGCCAGTCTGAGCCTTTGCAATTTTCGATTCGTTGCTTGCATAGTTGAATTATCGGTTGCATCGTCGTGTCAGTTGCTGGTCTTAGTGTCTAGTTCCTTTAGAGTTTCGAGTTCTGTTCACATTAGTCACGCCGCCACTGCATCATTATCCCTTCCGCTGTCCACCATCCCATCTATTAATTTCCACCACGTGCTACGCGCTGTTCATTGTCATAATCATAGTTGAGGTCATTCACATCTTCGCCTGATCCAATCTGCATCTTATCTAGTTTGTTTTGGAAAGAGGAGAAAAAAGAAAGAAAAAAAGAAAGAAAAAAGGAAAGAAAAAAGAAAAGAGAGAGAAGAAAAGAAAAAAAGCGTGAGGAAAAAAGAGAGAAGAAAAAAATCGGATCTATCTAGAATCAATCTCGTACCTGAATTCGGATTGAATCTGTTTTGTGCACTGCTCAAGAAAACAGGTGTATCTTCCTCATACGAAGTCCGTTTTGGCTCCGTGAGTACTCAAATTGAAGCTAGTGACGAGCCGCATCTAAATAGTTGCAGAAGCTGGTTCAATATTTGACACCTCAAAATCGGCTTTTAAATAGGTCTTTTTGCCCTCCGAAGTTCGTCAACACAGCTTGTTCCAATATTTCAGGCCAGTTTTAGAATTCTTTGACTCCTTATATCAACTCGGAATTGAGTGATTCTTTTTGCATTGGAAAGCTTGAGTTAGTAGCATTCTTTGAAAGAATTTATCATAAAATTGGCTCAAACATTTCAAGAGGAAAGTTGAAGAGACAGTTGTTGTATATCCTGCTTGGTAGTTGTTTTCATCATTATCTTAACTACCGTTGTGATCTTCACTTCTATCTTGCTGTCAAGAGCTACTTAGTATCCTTCATTGATGCTAGTTGTGCTACGCCGTGACCTCATTAGTGTTCTAGGCTCGCGTCTCTAGTCCGGTCTAGCCTAGGACCAGCACAGATCACCGTCGTTGAGCGCTTATTCAACATTGCATCTCTGAATTGATTATTGCTAATCTTTTGCTACCTTATATAGCCAACCCAGCTCCACATATTTCTACACCGTATATCGTACATTCCCCGGCAATCGCTTTACACAATCTTGAGTTATTTGACATCGCTGGTTGCTGTCACCACCGCCGCATGGTAAGAACTTGTAAGATATTGATATTTGCTTTATCGTGAGCACTTTACAACCACATCCTAGTAGTTCATAGGAACATTATTCGGAATTTTGTTTCTTGTTTCTACTAATCATGACAGTTCCGGAGATAGAAGTTCTTGGACGACGGACACATCTTCACCATCACGAGAGTTGGGACAACACACACAACCACATGGTCGTTATCTCTTTACCGTCATTTGAGGGTAGATTTAATCCTGCTATTTATCTAGCTTGGGAGTTTGAAGTAGAACAAGTTTTTAGTAACCATGACTTTTCTGAACTTGAGCGAGTACGAGCTGCCACTAGAGCATTTACTGGTTTTGCTTCAGTTTGGTGGAGTGTGCATTGTAAGAAAAATATTGATAACCAACCCACAACTTGGAAAGATTTGAAAGATGTAATGAGAAAACAGTTTTTCCCTCCTTACTATCGCCGTGAATTGCTTCGCAAATTTGAACAATTTAAACAAGGCAACAGCACTGTTCATGCTTACTACAAAGAGTTCAAATCTTATATGCATCATTGTGACATAGAAGAATCTAAGGATGATACAATGAATAGATTTTTTGGTGGTTTGAACCATGATATTCAGGAAAGATTTCAGTATATTCCTCATTGCATTACTGGTATGTATGTTCGTGCTTGTACCTTTGAGAGACAGATACAGGAGGATGCATTGGGTGACTACAACAACTACTATTCCAGTTCATGCTCACCACCGCCGGTTGGTTCCTCCACCGTTGCACCTACTAGAGTAGCCCCACCTCGGATTGTGAGCGCAGCATCATCTCAAGAGCATGGTGCATTGTCTACGTTTGTATCTACATCAGCTATGTCTTTGCGACAAGGTAACAGTAAAGGTATTGATGATTTAACTTTACATGAGAATGATGCATCCGTAGTTAACTTGAATGCATCATGTGTTGAGTTACCTGGTGATTTGAGCACATCACCTATTTTAGAGAATCTTGAAACTGTCATGAATGCGTCATGTGATCAAACAACTGAAATACCAACAATTTTGAGTGCACCCATTGAATTAACTGTTGATGCAAAAGAATCAATGTTTAATCATTTTGATATGACCTCTAATCTTGGTGATGATTCTGTGTCGAATGACTCATTGCATGTTTGCTTATCTAAGCATGTTGTAGCGTCTAAATTTGTTTCAAATAAGGTTTATTCACCAATGTTGGGATGGTTTAATGATGAACATTGTCAATCTTTTGAAATAAACAAGAGCTTCACTTATATGTGCAAGCTGAGTTGCAATATTTTCATGCCTTCTAGTTTTTGTGCTAATTTGTTGGCTTTAGATTTTATGAACTATGCAAGTTACTCATCTATTCATGTGTCATATATGCAAAAATCAAGGGAAGTAAAAATGGATGACGTATACATATACAACATGTACACCTTGTCTCTTTTGTTAGCCACATTTCAGATTAAGCAACGCCGAGGACGGCTTTATTTTCAAAAAGGGAGGATGATGAGGACATGACTACCTTGTATATGACCAAAATATTGCATACATGCATATTTGTCAGGTGATTTCTAGTGCAAACTATTCAATAATCTATTTATGTTATCCAGAACAAAAATACTTCACACACTTTTGTGTTTTGTCTAATTGCAGGTGTATGGGACATTTGTACAATCCACATATGAAGATAAGGAAGAAAGAGATGTTTATTTGCTGTTCAAAAAGTCCTCTCACGTCACTTTTGGTCCAAGAGAAGATAGAATCCAAGTCTCTCACGTTCTTGATTCAGATTCGGACTGCACAGACATACCTGACTCAAAACGCCAACAACTTTTTCATACGGACTCCGAATTGGGTGATTTTTTTTGTTGGAATGTAGATTTCATGCTCTTTCCAGCACAGTTGGAATCACCTTAAAATCTGTCCGGAGCGTTGAGTTATGGACGAAACAATCTGACGCTGCAGCAGAATCCGAGTCAAACTACAAGTCCAAAGGTGTTACGTCACCTCCACTTGGGCCCATGAGCCTTGTACGACCTAGGGTTGGTTTTAGGCTGCCTTGGGACGTTCTTCCACCTCCTTGGCCGTCACCCCTTGCTCCTATATAAGTAGATCCATCTAGCAGCTTTTTCCATGGGATTTGTTAAGTTAAAGTTAGCCATTGCAACTTCGTACTTCGCTTTGTGTCCAACGACTGCACCAAGACCGCCACGGATCCCCATCTTTATCAATACTTCATATATACTCGCAATATTCATATTTCTTTTATCATATTCTTGCTTGTTCTTCGATTGCTTGCAGGAATAGACCTTCGTGGTCAGGTTGATTATGCTCCGGCGTGGTCAATAACCTCTCGGAGTTGGTTTAGCGATTGCTAAGGCGCAGCGTCGTGCACGTTTGTAGTCGGATCGTCAATGTCGACTCCACCAAATCGATAGTTATCATCTCATCGAAAGATCGGGACACCTCCGACTCTATCAAACATCACGTTCATGATCATCACCGCCATGAAGAGCAAGTCACCCCCAAGCATCATGTGCACGACGACGACGAACGACATCTACTACGAGCTCAAGCACGACAACGACATCATCATCATGAAGATGCTCCACAAGCGCAAATGCACAAGCCCCAACACGCCAAGTCCAAGCTTCAAGAGCACACAAGAAGACCGCGAGACGACCACCACCAAGACGGCGCTACGGCTACACCATCCACTTTGGCATCTTCGCCAAGTGCTATAAAGGCATCTTCGCCTTTGGACGTACGGCATCTTCGCCTACTTCCCACGAGTACGCCTACATCGACTTCATCAAGTCCAAGGCGACGACCTACGAGCGAGGGTGACACTTCCATCTTCGGAAGCCCCTCAAGGAAGATGGCCGAGCATGGGAAACTCCCTTCGGTCATGGAGACGAGCTATGAGGTGCCATATCATATGGGCCTCCAACCACAAGACGGTGACAAGAAGGTTGAGCATGAGACTATCCCTTCAACCAAGGCGACGATCGGAGTTGAGCATGGAGACATTTGCACCTACATCCCTCCGACACCCACATATGTCGAGATGCCCCAAGTGCCATGTGAGGAGAGCCACCACCACATGAGAGACATGAGTGACTCCACCATATGTGACATTGAGAGCATTTCCTTTGAGAGGATGAGTGTGACCACCACTAGCCCCACACACGAGAGCATGCCACACATCCTATGTGAGGTTGAGCGCCACTTGAGTGACCCCACCAACCATATGAGTGAGAGCATCTTTGAGGGAGTGAGTGAGCCACTACACTTAGTGAGTGAGGTAGTTGACACGGCATGTGAGGCCACCATGATTTCTAACGATTTAACCTCTACTCCTAGTGTGTTTTCTTCTATGGTGCTAGGTCTCCTACATGACGACACGCCTACCATTGATGAGTCCATACCTCCTAGGGAGACGATTTATGGCCATGATGGACGATGATGCACCCCCCACATGGTTCCATCAAGATGACGATGACAACGAGACGATCTTCAACACCTCACCTACAACACATGAGCGACACTCCAAAGGTAACATAGGTGATGGTGCTTCTCTTGTCCCACTAGTGGACTCTCTTGACGATGATTGCTCCCATGATGTTGACCCTCCTATTGCCATGCTTCATGCTAGTGAAACTTCTTCATGCCTTGACTTACCCATTTATGATGAATATGATGATGAGCATGTTGAGTTGCCTAGTTGTGATGCTATGCTTCATAGGATATCATGTGAAAATTCTATTGGTCACTTCATGTTTGACAATCCATTGAACTTGTCATATGCTATGAGTGAGATCTCCCATATTGCCTCATTTCAATCTCAACATAGTAACTATGCATGCCCCATTAAAATCAATCCCATTTGCACTTATGGCATAGATGACGAGATGATGGTCATTGGCTTTTGTTTTTCATGTGATGATATTGCCATACTTCCTTTACATGATTTGCATTCATCCAATATGTCATGCCATGATCACATTGTTCCAAATATGCATTGTTTTGGATGTTGTCAATATTCTCCATGTGATGTTGCTACTCATGCTCATGAGGAGACCCCCATAGTTTCCTCATACACATTAGGAGATCTTGATGCATTTTATACTCTGCATGATTCCCATGATAGTATGCACCATATGCATTCCATGAATAACAATGATTTAGATATTTCCCATGATGCATTACATCCTTTGAGTCTCCATTATGACATACATCATAACAAACCTCTCATGATGGATGACATGTTTCTATATCACGCATCTTATTTATTTGAGCGTTGGATATTTGGTGCTAACAAACACACGCACGTATGCATCATGATGGATGATGTGTACATCTACCACGCACACACAATTTTCCCTCTGCCTTTGTTTTGTGTAGGTACTCATGTATACTCGTCGACCTCTCAATCCCAAGAGTTGACGAAACGAGCTCTTGAGAGCAATGATGACTTGGGATCCCGTGGACTATCCTTACCACCATTCCCTTCGCGCAAGGACTACGTGCAACTCCTCTACTTGGCTCTCACACGGCTATGGGCAATTTACCACTTCTCACATTATGCTCATATTACCGTGTTCACTTTGCATACTATGCTTGCTTCTATGCCTTTGCCATGCAATTGTGACCCTTGCTTGCATTTACCCATGATTCACAATTATGCTACTCCTATGTGTATTTGCATGCTTGGTGGAGATCCTTGTTGCTTTTGCCATGTTTATCATGTGCCCCATGCTTTTGATGCTTGTTGTGTTGGGAGAGTCATGATGCCCCATATGGTCTCTCGCCAATACATTGATGCTATTTTACTCATATCTTGCTTTCATGCTTGTGCTATGACATGTGAATTACTCATGCCCACTATTTGCACACATGACATGCTTGCCATGATTCCTTCTAGTACGTTGCATCTTTGCACTACTAGCTTGCTTAATTTGATTGCTATGATTGCTTGCTATGTTGCATCACCCATGTTCCACTATTACTTGCTTTCTTGGGTTGATGACATAGATGTTGATGCCTCTCACTTGATTTGTCAGGATCATTGTCTCTTGTCTCCATTAGTTGCATCTCTCATATCACCTTGTATTGAGTGCCAACTTGCTATGCTTATTGATCTTGGAGACTTGGACACTCTACTTGTGATGCATGCCTGTTTGATTGAGCCTATTGCACTTGGTTGTTCTTGCATCATATGCCTCCATACTATGAAATGCTCCCTTGCACTTTCTTATGATGAGCATGATGCATACACTTGTTGGGTATCTTACCACTCGAATGATAGGTTTTGCATTTCCGCTAACCTCATTTGTTTTTCCGAGTGTTTGTCATGTTCTTTCATTTTGGAGGTTTCACAAGGCGATGCCGTTATGCGACATATTGGTTATGTGAAGGCATACATGATGTGCGACACCAACATTTTCGACATTCTCATAAAGGTGAACTCCTTCTCTTTGAGCAATCCTCAAATGTGCATATTGGATGGGTCACTCTTTCATTGTTGTTTCCTTCTTGTTGTCTACATGATACATCTCGTGATCGGAGGAGCGACATTGGAGATTGGCTACATGGACCTTCACATTGAGGAGCGCTCACACTTATTGGATGCACCTTCGGAATTCCACTCATACCTCGACAATGAGCTTTGGTACACCAACACCTCCATATTTGTTGATTGTGCTCATACATGTCCTGCTCGATGGACATATCATACTCACCACAAGTTTGCACCCCATGCATGGATTGACTCACATTGTGCTTGCCTTGTTGCATCTATCTCCATGTCATCCATGATATATGAGCTTGTTCACTTCCTTAGCAAATTTGTTGTGATCTTCCTTGATGGCATATTCATACATCATGATCATATTGCCCACCATCAATTGCATGATAACATAGACATATTGAGCATCCATTGCCATGTTCATGCTTTTGATGCACCATCCCATTATGACATCATTTTGCACAATGGTAGAATTTGTCGCTTTGTGCACCATGCTAATTATCCCATGAATGCTTTACATCTCATTCTACTTCTTTTGGATAACCATCTTGTGTCTTGCCACGCACTATCTTGCCGCACGGACTCATTCCTACATGATGGACACTTTGTGTGCGCTAACCATTGTATTTCCAAGTGTTGCTTGTGTTTGCTCTTTTTGCATGTCTATCACTCCGGCGACACCTTGGACTACGCGGATTGCACCATGTCTTCAACTTCGTCCAACTACAAGTCCGTCTACGACAACCGTTTCCATGGTGATGAGGATCACGATCCGAGGTCGGATCTTTCCCAAGGGGGGGGATATGATGCGGAGCATCCCACGTTCATCCCCATGTACGCTCCGACTACTCTCCAAGCCCCAAGGATACATAAGATGAGACCTCGACTATGCGCCATCGGACACAAGGTGAATTCACTCCTCTTCGAACCGTCACTTTCCGCATATGAGACACGGCTACTACCTCATGCATGGACCTTGCCTATACTCAGGTACAACCGAGATGATCATGGAGAGTCCAAGGATCAAGGCCAAGCATGGAAGAGGAGAAGGAAGAAGAAGACGGAGCGGCTACTGAAGCCAGCCGGATCATCCGGACCGCCGTCCGGATCATCCGGGCCCAGCCGGATCATCCGGACCGCCGTCCGGATCATCCGGGTAAAGGCGCCAAAGACAATAGAAGCCCCCCGACGAAGCCGGATCATCCGCACGGTCGCCCGGATCATTCGGACCCCCGACACCCGGATCATCCGGGCCACCTTCCGGATCATCCGGACCCCTCCTGTGTGCATGGCTTGGGCCGAGGCCCGTGTACCCCTTCGCCCCTCACTTACCCCTTCGTGGCTTAGCACTATAAATAGACCTCCTCCTCCCCACTTTGAGGGTTAGCATTGGATTAGCTCATATTTGTGTGTGAGAGCCTTTGCTCATCTACCGGTACTTCTCCTCGGAGATCGAGACCTCCGCCTAGGAGAAGATCCATTCGGATACAAGACCCCTATCTAGGGAAGATCCCCCTCGTGGATATCAAGGCCCCTATCTAGGGAAGAACATCAAGGCCTCCTCCGGGAGAAGAACGGCTACCTTTGTATCTTTCCTTTGTTGATTTTGGACCATGTATCACTCGTGCTTCGATGATCTAGACCTTGTGTGATTGATCTCTTGTCGGTTGAGTGTCTCTCTCGTTTTTCCCCGTGATTTCCTCTTGTTCTTCCGCGCGTTCTTCGTGTTCCCTCGGTAGGATCCCCTCCAAACGTGAAAGATCGACGAATTAGGGTTCCACCCTACATCAGTTCCCCCTTGTGATTTCTCCCCGTTCTTCCCCGTGTTCATCGTGTTCTTCGAGGGATCCCGCTCCAAACGTGAAAGATCGATGAATTAGGGTTCCACCCTACATCACACCGCGTGCATCCTCTACTTCCACTGTACCAGCACCTCCATCAGCTGCTACCTCCAGCCGTGATACAAGAAAGCAGGCACAACCACCACTATCTGCCAAGAGCGCACCTGCCGGGCCTGCACAGAGCTGTTCTTCGTCCATGGCATCAACAGGGCACACAAGTGGTATTATTTGTCGTCGTTGTAAGGGAAGAGGACATTATGCGCAAGAATGCAAATCTCAGCATGTGATGATTGCTACTGATGATGGTGGGTATGAGTCTGCTAGTGACTATGATGAGGAGACTTTAGCCCTTATTACAAGTGAAGAACACGGTGGAGATGATTCTGATCATGAGACACAATACATGGCTCCTGAAGATGCTGAAAGGTATGAATGTTTAGTTGCTCAACGTGTTTTGAGTGTGCGGGTTACACAAGCTGAGCAAAATCAGAGGCATAATTTGTTCCATACAAAGGAGTTGTGAAGGAACGTTACGTAAAGGCCATCATAGATGGAGGGAGCTGTAATAACTTGGCTAGCATGGAGATGGTGGAGAAGCTATCTCTCACCACAAGACCACATCCACATCCTTACTACATCCAATGGTTCAACAACAGCAGAAGGTTAAGGTAACACGTCTCGTTAGTGTGCATTTTAGTATCTCTACATATGCTGACTATGTTGATTGTGATGTGGTACCTATGCAAGAATGTTCCTTATTACTTGGTCGATCATGGCAATTTGATAAAAATTCTGTACACCATGGTAGAAACAATCAGTATACTCTTGTTCATAAGGATAAAAATATTACTTTGCTTCCTATGACGCCTGAGTCCATTTTGAAAGATGATATTAATAGAGCTAATAAAGCAAAGCAGGAGAAAAATAAGAGTGAAAATCAGATTGTGGCAAAAGAATTTGAGCAACAAATGAAGCCTAATAGTAAACCATCTAGTGTTGCTTCTGAAATTAAATTGAAAAGTGCATGTTTACTTGCCACTAAATCTGATATTGATGAGCTAGATTTTACCAAATCTGTTTGCTATGCTTTTGTGTGCAAAGAGGCATTATTTTCATTCGAGGACGTGCCTTCCTCTTTGCATCCTGCTGTCACTAACATTTTGCAGGAGTTCACTGACGTCTTTCCACAAGACGTGCCACCGGGATTACCGCCTATTCGAGGGATTGAGCATCAGATTGACTTAACTCCTGGTGCTTCACTGCCCAACCGTGCGCCATACCGTACCAATCCAAAGGAGACGAAGGAGATTATGCGTCAAGTACAAGAGCTTCTCGACAAAGGTTATATACGCGAATCCCTTAGTCCTTGTGCTGTTCCTATTATTCTAGTGGCGAAAAAGGATGGTACATCGCGTATGTGTGTTGATTGTAGAGGCATTAATAATATTACTATTCATTATCGTCATCCTATTCCTAGGCTGGATGATATGCTTGATGAATTGAGTGGCTCTATAATATTCTCCAAAGTTGATTTGCGTAGTGGATACAATCAAATTCGTATGAAAATGGGGGATGAATGGAAAACAGCATTTAAAACTAAGTTTGGATTATATGAGTGGTTAGTCATGCCTTTTGGGTTAACTAATGCACCTAGTACTTTCATGAGATTATTGAACGAAGTTTTCCGTGCTTTCATTGGACGATTTGTGGTAGTTTACTTTGATGACATATTGATTTATAGCAGATCTTTGGAGGAACATTTGGAACATTTACGTGTTGTTTTTATTGCTCTACGTGATGCACGTTTGTTTGGTAACCTTGGGAAGTGCACCTTTTGCACCGACCGAGTATCTTTTCTTGGCTATGTTGTTACTCCACAGGGAATTGAAGTTGATAAAGCCAAGATTGAAGCTATTGAGAGTTGACCGCAGCCCAAAACGGTCACACAAGTGAGGAGTTTCCTCGGCCTCGCTGGTTTCTATAGGCGTTTTGTGAGAGATTTCAGCACCATTGCTGCACCTCTCAACGAGCTTACAAAGAAGGATGTGCCTTTTGTTTGGGGTACCGCACAGGAAGAAGCCTTCACGGTATTGAAAGCTAAGTTGACACATGCTCCTTTACTCCAACTTCCTGATTTTAATAAGACTTTTGAGCTTGAATGTGATGCTAGTGGAATTGGATTAGGAGGTGTGTTATTACAAGATGGCAAACCTGTTGCATACTTTTCTGAAAAATTGAGTGGGCCTAGTCTGAATTATTCTACTTATGATAAAGAATTATATGCTCTTGTTCGGACTTTAGAAACATGGCAACATTATTTATGGCCCAAAGAATTTGTTATACATTCTGATCATGAATCTTTGAAACATATTAAAAGTCAAGCTAAACTGAATCGTAGACATGCTAAATGGGTTGAATTCA
The DNA here is from genome assembly GCA_021437245.1 of Aegilops speltoides. NCBI lineage: Eukaryota > Viridiplantae > Streptophyta > Magnoliopsida > Poales > Poaceae > Aegilops > Aegilops speltoides. Next base: position 246,012,111 of record CM038143.1, on the reverse strand, counting down.
TTGAGACTTTCCCTTATGTCATTAAACACAAGAAGGGTAAAGAAAATGTTATTGTCGATGCATTGTCTCGTCGCTATACTATGCTTTCACAACTTGACTTCAAAATATTTGGTTTGGAGACCATCAAAGATCAATATGTGCATGATGCTGATTTTAAAGATGTATTGCAGAATTGTAAAGAAGGAAGAACATGGAACAAGTTCGTCATTAATGATGGATTTGTGTTCCGTGCTAACAAGCTATGCATTCCAGCTAGCTCCGTTTGTCTTTTGTTGTTGCAGGAGGCGCATGGAGGAGGACTAATGGGACACTTTGGCGTGAAGAAGACTGAGGATATACTAGCTACACATTTCTTTTGGCCAAAGATGAGACGGGATGTTGAGCGTTTTGTTGCTCGCTGCACTACATGTCAAAAAGCTAAGTCACGACTCAATCCTCATGGTTTATATATGCCTTTGCCTGTACCTAGTGTTCCTTGGGAGGATATATCTATGGACTTTGTTTTAGGTTTACCTAGAACAAAGAAGGGGAGGGATAGCATATTTGTTGTCGTGGATAGATTCTCGAAAATGGCACACTTTATACCATGTCATAAAAGCGATGATGTTTGTTAATGTTGCTGATTTGTTCTTTCGTGAAATTATTCGCTTGCATGGTGTGCCAAATACTATTGTTTCAGATCGTGATACTAAATTTCTTAGCCACTTTTGGAGATGTTTATGGGCTAAGTTGGGGACTAAACTACTTTTTAGTACTACTTGTCAACCCAAACTGCTGGACAAACTGAAGTAGTCAATAGAACATTGTCTACTATGCTTAGGGCTGTTTTGAAGAATAATAAGAAAATGTGGGAAGAATGCTTGCCTCATATTGAATTTGCTTATAATCGTTCGTTGCATTCTACTACTAAGATGTGCCCTTTTGAAATTGTGTATGGTTTCCTACCTCGTGCACCTATTGATTTATTGCCTCTTCCATCTTCGGAGAAGGTTAATTTTGATGCTAAAGAACGTGCTGAATTGATTTTAAAAATGCATGAGTTAACTAAGGAAAACATTGAGCGTATGAATGCTAAATATAAACTTGCTGGAGATAAGGGTAGAAAACATGTTGTGTTTGCACCTGGAGATCTTGTTTGGTTACATTTGCGTAAGGATAGATTTCCTGATTTGCGCAAATCAAAGCTAATGCCACGTGCGCAAATCAAATCAAGGCAAACCAAACAAGATCTCCAGGTGCAAACACAACATGTTTTCTACCCTTATCTCCAGCAAGTTTATATTTAGCATTCATACGCTCAATGTTTTCCTTAGTTAACTCATGCATTTTTTAAATCAATTCAGCAAGTTGTTTAGCATCAAAATTAGCCTTTTCCGAAGATGGAAGAGGCAACAAATCAATAGGTGCACGAGGTAGGAAACCATACACAGTTTCAAAAGGGCACATCTTAGTAGTAGATTGCAATGAACGATTATAAGAAAATTCAATATGAGGCAAGCATTCTTCCCACATTTTCTTATTATTCTTCAAAACAGCCCTAAGCATAGTTGACAATGTTCTATTAACTATTTCAGTTTGTGATGAGGACATGACTACCTTGTATATGACCAAAAATATTGCATACATGCATATTTGTCAGGTGATTTCTAGTGCAAACTATTCAATAATCTATTATGTTATCCAGAACAAAATTACTTCATACACTTTTGTGTTTTGTCTAATTGCAGGTGTATGGGACATTTGTACAATCCACATATGAAGATAAGGGAAAAGGAGAAGTTTAGGTGCTGTTCAAAAAGTCTTCTCACGTCACTTTTGGGCCAAGAGAACATAGAGTCCAAGTCTCTCACGTTCTGGATTCAAATTCGGACTGCACAGACATACCTAACTCAAAACGGCAACAACTTTCTCATAGGTACTCCGAATTGTGTGATTCTTTTTTTGTTGGAAAGTAGATTTCATGCTCTTTCCAACACAATTGGAATCACCTAAAAATCCGTCCGGAGCGTTGAGTTATGGACGAAACAATCTGACGCTACACCAGAATCCGAGTCAAACTACAAGTCCAAAGGTGTGACGTCACCTCCACTTGGGCCCATTGGCCTTGTACGACCTAGGGTTGGTTTTAGGCTGCCTTGGGACGTCCTCCCACCTCCTTGGCCGCCACCCCTTGCTCCTATATAAGTAGATCCATCTAGTAGCTTTTTCCTTGGGATTTGTTTAGTTAAAGTTAGCCATTGCAACTTCGTACTTCGTTTGTGTCCAACGACCAGACCAAGACCGCTTACGGATCCCCACCTTTATCAATACTTCATACATACTCGCAATATTCAGATTGCTTGTATCATATTCTTGCTTGTTCTTCGATTGCTTGCAGGAATAGACCTTCGTGGTCAGGATGATTGTGCTCCGGCGTGGTCAATAACCTCTCGAAGTTGGTTTAGCGATTGCTAAGGCGCAACGTCGTGCACGTTTGTAGTCGGATCGTCAAAGTCGTCTCCACCAAATCGATAGTTATCATCTCATCGAAAGATCGGGACACCCCGCCTCTATCAGTTTGTCCATCAGTTTGGGGGTGACAAGTAGTACTAAAAAGCAGTTTAGTCCCCAATTTAGCCCATAAACATCTCCAAAAGTGGCTAAGAAATTTAGTATCACGATCTGAAACAATAGTACTTGGCACACCATGCAAGCGAATAATTTCACGAAAGAACAAATCAGCAACATTAACAGCATCATCGCTTTTATGACATGGTATAAAGTGTGCCATTTTCGAGAATCTATCCACGACAACAAATATACTATCCCTCCCCTTTGTTCGAGGTAAACCTAAAAGAAAGTCCATAGATATATCCTCCCAAGGAATACTAGGTACAGGCAAAGGCATATATAAACCATGAGGAATGAGTCGTGACTTAGCTTTTTGACATGTAGCGCAGCGAGCAACAAAGCACTCAACATCTCGTCTCATCTTTGGCCAAAAGAAATGTGTAGTAAGTACGTCCTCTGTCTTCTTCACGCCAAAGTGTCCCATTAGTACTCCTCCATGCGCCTCCTGCAACAACAAAAGACGAACGGAGCTAGCTGGAATGCATAGCTTGTTAGCACGAAACACAAATCCATCATTAACGATGAACTTGTTCCATGTTCTTCCTTCTTTACAATTCTGCAATACATCTTTAAAATCAGCATCATGCACATATTGATCTTTGATGGTCTCCAAACCAAATATTTTGAAGTCAAGTTGTGAAAGCATAGTATAGCGACGAGAGAGTGCATCAGCAATAACATTTTCTTTACCCTTCTTGTGTTTAATGATGATGTAGGGTGGAACCCTAATTCGTCGATCTTTCACGTTTGGAGTGGATCCTACGGGGAATCACGAAGAACACGCGGAAGCACAAGGGGAAAACACAGGGAAAACGAGAGAGAATCACTCAACCAACAAGGGAATCGATCACACAAGTGCTAGATCATCATACACATAAGAGATTCACGAGATCCAAAGTCAACAAAGGTAAGGATACAAAGGAACCGTTCTTCTCCAAAAGGAGGCCTTGATGTTCTTCCCTATAAGGGGTCTTGAATCCGCTTGGGGGGTCTTCTCCGAAGAGGTCGTGATCTCCGAGGAGAAGTATCCAAGTGGATGAGCAAAGGCTCTCACACAAATATGAGCTAATCCAATGCTCACCCTAGAAAGGATGAGGGGATGGTCTATTTATAGTCTAGGTTCTCCAAGGGGTAAGTTGGGAGAGAAACGAGTACATGGGCCTCGGCCCGAAACGCTGCACGCAGGCAGGGCGGTAGTACCGGTCCTATGGGCGGTAGTACCGCTTGAGGTGCTTCAATGGTAGTACCGCTCGGGAGGGCGGTAGTACCGCTCTGGCGCTGTTCGATTCCTGGAGTTTGTCGGGTTCGGCGGACGTAGGGCGGATCTTGAGCGGTAGTGCCGCTTGGCTCGGCTCAGCGGTAGTACTGCTTGGCTTGAGCGGTAGTACCGCTCGTCCTGTACTCTGCAGCTCCTCCTCTCGCTCTTGATGTCCATCTTGAGCTGTAGCTTCTTCTAGGTTGATTCCTTGGTACCTAAGCATGCATAGCATTTCCGTTTGAGGTAGTAACCATGTCCCATGTGAATCGAAAGGGAATTGTGAGAGGAGTGATGTCACCTCGGTTTCAAGAGCTCTTGCACGTGCTCGAGTTATAGGTCCTTGTGGGGTTGGATGTGTTGATGTGGAGTCCATGGGAATGATGGAAGGATGCTCCGCATCATATCCCCTCCCTTCGAAAGGATCCGACCTCGGATCAAGATCTTCATCACCATGGAAAGGCGAGAGGTCTTTGATGTTGAAGGTGTCGCTCACGTTGTACTTGTCGCTTGGTATGTCGAGCTTGTAGGCGTTGTTGTTGTAGCGTGCTAACACCTTGAAGGGTCCATCGGCTCGAGGTAGAAGTTTGGACTTGCGTTCATTGGGGAAGCGTTCCTTGCGAAGGTGTAGCCACACGAGATCGCCTATGTTGAAGATCATGGGTTGCTTGTCGATGTTGAGCTTGGTCGTTAGTCGTTGTACTTGGTGCTCGATGGTGTGTCTTGTATCTTCATGCATCTTCTTGATGTAGCTTGCACGGGCACTTGCGTCGAGGTTGGTGCGCTCTTGTAGAGGAAGAGGTAGAATGTCCAATGGGGACAATGGGTTAAAGCCGTAGGACGACCTCGAAGGAGACTTGCCGGTAGTCGAATGTCTTGCACGGTTGTAGGCGTACTCGGCGATGGGTAGACATGCTTCCCACTCCTTGATGTTCTTCTTGATCAACACGCGAAGTAGAGTGGAGAGAGTCCGGTTCGTCACCTCCGTTTGGCCGTCGGTTTGAGGATGGTATGCGGATGAGAACAAGAGCTTGATTCCGAGCTTGGCGCATAGAGTCTTCCAAAAGTAACTCAAGAACTTGACGTCGCGGTCGGATACGATTGTCTTCGGTACTCCATGAAGGCGTAAGATTTCCCTACAAAAGAGATTTGCAATATGTGAAGCATCGTCTACCTTGTTGCAAGGAATGAAATGTGCCATCTTAGAAAATCGGTCGACAACAACAAACACGGAATCCTTTCCATTTTGAGTTCTAGGCAAACCAAGTACAAAATCCATGCTAATGTCTTCCCAAGGTTGATAAGGAATAGGAAGAGGCATGTAAAGACCATGAGATTGAGCTTTTGACTTAGCTTTGCGGCATGTAGAGCATCGGGTGGTGAAGCGTGAGACGTCTGGAAACATCTTTGGCCAAAAGTAGTTCTTGGATAGCGTGGCGAAGGTCTTGTCGCGTCCAAAATGTCCCATGAGTCCGCCTCCATGAGCCTCTTACAAAAGGAGCAAACGAAGAGAAGACTCGGGAATGCATAGTTTGTTAGCTCTCATAAGATAACCATCCTTGAGGTAATATTGTTCCCAAGATGTATGCGTCAAACATTTAGCATAATGAGGTGCAAAAGATGGATCACTAGCATTCAAATCTTTTATGTGCTCAAAGCCAATAACATTCAACTCAACTTGGGTGACAAGCGTGCATATGCATGAAAGTGCATCGGCAACTACATTTTCCTTACCCTTAATGTACTTGATCACATATGGGAAAGATTCAATAAATTCACTCCATTTGGCATGACGCTTGTTCAATTTAGTTTGACCTTTCAAGTACTTAAGCGTTTCATGATCGGTATGGATGACAAACTCATGAGGTCTAAGATAATGTTCCCAAACATGTAGTACACGCACTAAAGCATACAATTCCTTGTCATATACGGGATAGTTAAGTTGAGCACCGAGAGTTTTTCACTAAAATAAGCAATGGCTCGTTTTCTTGCATCAAAACTCCGCCAATTCCGGTACCACTTGCATCACAATGAACCTCAAAAGTTTTGTCAAAGTTGGGCAAAGCAAGAATCGGAGCATGAGTAAGCAAAGACTTGATCTCATCAAAAGCGGTTGATTGCAAAGTTCCCCAAATAAAAGGAGTATTCTTCTTACTTAAAGCATGCAAAGGGGCTGCAATAGTGCTAAAGTTTTTCACAAAGCGACGGTAAAAACCTGCAAGACCAAGGAAACTTCGCACTTGTTGCAAATTGGTGGGTTGGGGCCAAGTTTTAATAGCTTCAATTTTAGTTTCATCAACATGGACACCCTCGGAAGAGACAACGAAACCCAAGAAAACCACTTTGTCAACACCAAAAGTGCATTTTTTCAAGTTGGCATAAAGACTTTGATAGAGGCAAAGGTGTCCCGTCTTTCGATGAGATGGTGGATTTCGCTTTGGTGGAAGTCGACTTTGACGATCCGACTACGAAGTCGCGAGGACGCCGCGCTACTAGCAATCGCTAAACCAACTCCGAGAGGTTATTGACCACGCCGGAGCACGATCAACCTGACCACGAGGGTCTATTTCCTGCGAGCAAACGAAGAACAAGCAAGAAACTGAGATTGCATGGATATTGCGAATATAAGATGAAAGCTTTATTGATCAAGGTGGGGTTCTGTGACGCCTTTGTCTGGTCGTTGAACACAAACGAAGTACGCGAAGTTGCAGCTATGGCGAACTTTTGATCTAAACAAAACCCAAAGTCTAAACGGTGCCCTAAGGGCTGTATATATGGAGGAAGAGGGGGAGATTTTCGTGGCCCTTGGTGGAGGGGTCCGAAACTAACCCTATCTCTTGTTTCCCCACACATACGGACTCTAAAAATAGCCTATACTAATGTATTTCGAAATTACATGGGCCTGGCCCAATAATAAGGTGACGCAGCACCTAGAATAGCCTCTGGACGAGATTTATGAAGTAGCATCTTGTATATTTCGTCCAAGGCTTCATGCACTCATTATGGTGGCTTCAAAGTCCTGAAATCATCACTTGTAACTCCATTCTTGTCCCCCTTGCGCATGCCATCATCTCCATGCTTGTTCTTGCTCAAATGTTCATCCTTCTCCAAGCTAGGCCCTTCATTTGTAAGCAAAACAAATGTATCCAATTTAGGCAGCATCATATTCTCATGAACATTAGAATCATTACCAAGAAACGAAAGTACCTGGTAATTTAGTTGGCGTGCGCGAGCTCTAGTAATTGGTCCAGTATGTATAGCAGCAGGGGCTGTGGGTGTAACAATGGTATTGATGTCCTCGTCAGACTTTCCTTTCGAAGTGTTTGCAAAACAAGCTTAACATGATCAAGATGATCTTTCATGGTTTTGCTAAACACAAGAATATCATCGAAGTAAACCACAACAAAGATTCCAATATAAGGTCTAAGCACATGATGCATGAGACGCACAAAAGTTCCGGGAGCTTCCGACAAACCCATAGGCATGACCAACCACTCATATAAGCCAAATTTGGTTTTAAAAGCTGTTTTCCATTCATCACCCTCATGAATGCGGATTTGATAATAGCCACTTTTAAGATCAATTTTTGAGAAAAAGTTGGCTCCACTAAGTTCATCAAGCATATCATCTAAGCGAGGGATGGGATGCCTATAGCGCACGGTGATAGCATTTATAGGTCTAGAATCGGAACACAATCGGAAACTTCCATCGGGCTTAGGCACAAGTATAACGGGAACGGCACAAGGGCTTAAGCTTTCACGTACATGACCGTTGTCGAGTAGTTGTTGTACTTGCCGTTGAATCTCCTTGGTTTCTTCGGGATTGACACGGTATGGAGCTTTGTTTGGAAGTGGCGCTCCGGGGATGAGGTCGATTCGATGCTCAATGCCTCGTAGAGGAGGTAGGCCCGGAGGTAGCTCATCGGGGAAAACATCTTGAAATTCCTGCAAAATAGATTGAAACACCAAAGGTAGCTTGTGAATGGTATTAGTTTTTGTTTCTCCATCCTTGCACACAAGGACAAAGTGCATCACACTCGATGGGTTCTCACACACTTCTCTCATCTCACTTTTGGTGGCAAATAGTATGAGGTTTTTCTCTCTAGGCGAAGAGGCGCTCAAATTTGGCTTGTGGCTCTCACTCACTTTATGGTGGCTCACTTTCTCACTCTTCTCTCTTTGGTTGGTGGCTTGTTTGTCGGCTATCACTTGACTAGGAGACATGGGTCGTAGGTCATATTCTTTTCCTTTCATCTTGAAGCTATAGTGGTTTGTACGCCCATGGCCGACCAAGGAGGAGGTGGCAAACGGTCATTGGGACCACATCACACTCCAAAGTGTCTTCATATGCACCTATTTTGAAGGATACTTGGACCGTATGCTCAACTCGTATAGTGCCGGAGTCACTTAGCCATTGAACCTTGTAGGGGTGCGGGTGCTTCTTCTTGACCAATTGAAGCTTGGAGCATAGTTCTTCGCTTGCCAAGTTGTGGCAACTACCTCCATCGATGATGACCTTGACGGATCGTCCATTGATGCCGGCCTTTGTGTGGAAGATGTGGCATCGTTGGTCTTCTTCTTGTTGATGTTGAAGTGTCAAGACCTTGGAGACAACGAGAGCGGGGCTCGTATCTTCATCACAAAAGACTTGGTCATCTTCATCCTCGTTCACGCGTCGGTGCATGGCCACTTGCTCAATAGCTTCCATTTCATCTTCACTCATTGAGTCGTAGGTGCCATCATCGTTGAGTATCATGGTGCGCCTGTTGGTGCATTCATAGGACTTGTGGCCTCGGCCGCCGCAAGTAAAACACTTGAAGGAGCTTGTCTTGACGGTCTCATCGGTTGGAGTAGATGATGAAGCATGCGGCATGATGTTGCTTGTAGTAGGAGGAAGACGACTTGAACTTGTGGAAGTTTTCTTGTAACTTGACTTGTCGTCGTTGCTTGGAGAAGGCTTGATTGATGTCGAAGTTGGAGTAGTTGTTGAAGCTTGGTTGTTGGAGAAGCCGTGTATCTTGGAGGAGTACTTGGCGTACTTGAAGTCATCTTGCACTTGACGTTCCGCCTTTGTAGCTTGATGTATGAGCTCAATGAGGTTGGAGTAGGGTTGGAAATCGGCGATCTTCTTGATGGGATGATTGAGTCCATTCAAGAATCGTGCCATTGTTTGCTCTCCATTTCCTTGTAGTATTCTTCAACACTCTTTGTTCCTTGCTTGAGGAGTTGTAGCTTCTTGAAGAGATCACGGTTGTAGTAGGTTGGCACAAAACGTGCTCGCATGACATCCTTCATTTGAGCCCAAGTGGTGATTGGAGGTTCACCTCTTGCTTGTCGGCGCTCAAGCACTTGTTCCCACCATATGAGCACATAGTCTTGGAACTCAAGTGATGCCATAGCGATCTTCTTTTCTTCCTCAAAGTTGTGCAAACGAAAGATTTGTCGACCTTCAATGCCCATGAGAGATACTCTTCGGGATCATTGCTTCCATTGAACTTGGGCATTGTGAACTTGAGCTTGCCATAGCGTTGCACTTCATTGTGTTGTGGGCGATGGTGATGATGACGCCCTTGACGTGGAGGGTAATCGTCCTCATGTTGCTCTTGGCGTGGAGGAAGTCCATTATCAACTTGCTCTTGTTGACCTTGAGGTTGGGGTTGAGCTTGAGGAGCTTGTGAAGGAGCTTGTGGGGCTTGACGTTGCGCACGTGGATGGTAGTTCCTCTCTTGGATTTCTTCTCGAAGGGCTTCCTCTTGATTGCGCCTTTCATGATTGCGGTTGGCGATAGCTCGACTTGATGCTTGAAGGGCACGTTCCGCCTCAAGAGCTTGTGCTTCTCGTTGTTGTTGTTGAAGACGTTGGGCCTCGGCGTCTTGTTGTTGTTGGTGTAGACGCGCTCGTTCTTGTTCTTGTTGGCGACGAAGATGTTGTCGTTCTTGAGCTTGAGCAAACGCTACTTGGTTTGATTGAGGACGAGGAACTTGTTCATCGACTTGCTCTTGAGAATGCTTGTCGTGTAGCGGGTTGCGAGATGCATGACGGTCTTGACGCGCGGCTCGTCGAAGAGTGTTCGATGACGGTGTACTTGTGCCGGAGAAGGAGTCGTCGGAGTGGCGACTTGAGTGGCTCCGTCTTGAGTATGAGGATGTAGAAGGAGGCCGGTTCACCAACAAGGCACGGATCTCGTCCATTCTTGCATCGTTCTCTTGCTTGTGCGCGTCGAGCTTGTTGTCGAAGTAGTCTCTTGTACGTTGCTCGGAGAGTCGCAAGTCGGAGGCGAGGTTGTCGATGCGGTCGTTCATTGCTTGTTGCTCTTGATGTAGAGCTCGTTGTGCGCCAAAGAGGTGGCTCTTGGTGACGTATGTTGACATGTCGTCGTCTTGCTCGATGAAGAGTGGGTTGGTAGATGAACTTGGCCTATCCATCATTTCAAGCAAATTGTGAGTGGTAGAAGGAGAAGAACTAATACCAATGTACCTTTGACCGAAGTTGAAGATGAATCAAGTTCACTCAAATGCGGACAATGAAATAGCACTATTGGTACCGATCCTTGTCGATTCTCACACCTACACAAGTAAAAGCTTTTGGTGGAGCTTGGTTAGGATGGTGGCACAAAATTGATTGCAATCGTTAGCTTGACTCAAAAATGTTGAAGAAGATTCGCAAATTCGCAAATGTAACAAGTAGACCAAGCAAGTAATGGTACACGGAAACACACACGCAAATAGATAAATGGGATTGTGCAAACCAAAAGTGAGCCAAAATGTGGAATCCACGAAAATGCTCGTGTTGCACAATACTAGAGAGACGCTAGCACGATTGCACAATAGGCGGATACGGAGCTTGTGCACAACCTACTAGGCAAAAATGCAACGATCTCTATCCCAAGTATGCTATATGTATGGTATTTCGGTGCAATGATCCAAGATGATCTTATATGACAATCTTATTGTAGTATGATGCTATGGTTCTTGCTTATAAGCTCTTTGCTTATCTATCTCTTTTGCTTAAAAGCTTGGGTGGCTCTTTCTCTTATGCAAACTTCACGAACCAAGATAGCTATTGTGTATGGGATGACAACTTTGTGACACACAAGTGGATCTCAAGATACGCACCACTATGGTATGGTATGTATGCTATGGAGTATGATCCCTAATGTGCACAAGTCACGTTGCCGGCAATACTCAATGGCTAGTCTCGATGGGTAAGCAACGCAAAAGATGGGCTATGATGGTTATCAATGCAATTGCGAGAGATGACAAAGATGTCGTCGAGGTTACCGTCCTTGGCGATGACGAGTCCTTGGCGAAGATGAGCGGTGGTGATGTTGACGTCGAACCGTACCTATATAGCCTAAACACAATAGGACACGGGGACCACAACTCAAATTCTCAAAGAACAAAACAACAATGGTGGTAGCGAAAAACAGAGGTGGTATAGCGTATGATGTGGTGAAAGCCCTATGCAAAGATGCCAATATTCGGAAAATTAGATGGTGTCCAATGGTGTTGTAGCCTATCTAGGTGGATGGGGAATGTCAATAGCTTCTCAACGAGCTAAAGAACGCGAAAATCGGACTCCGGATGTGGAAGTTATGGTGAAAATGGTGAAACTCGGAAAGCTTGAACTGGCCAGGGCGGTAGTACCGCTGGGAAGGGCGGTAGTACCGCTCGTGTCGGGTTTTTTCGACTGTTTCGGCTGGCGGTAGTACCGTTCGCGGGGCGGTAGTACCGCTTGAGGTTCCCAGCGGTAGTACCGCTCTGTTGGGATTTTCTCGACTGTTCGAATTGTTTCGCGATTTTGGGGCGGAAATGGATGATTTCGGGGTCAAAATTCGATGGATTTTGTGGATGGAAAGAGGTGAAACTTGGGAAGATGCTAGATCGACTCGAAACTAAGCAAATAAACGGATCAAAATCAACAAAACATCATCAAACCAACAAATCACAAAAAAATTTGGGGGCTATTTTTTGGTGGGGATTTTCGGATTTAGGATGAAAACAACAAAATCAAGCTAGAAAAAGAGGGGTAGGGGCTCCAAAAACGTGATCAACGTGGCTCATGATACCATATGATGTAGGGTGGAACCCTAATTCGTCGATCTTTCACGTTTGGAGTGGATCCTACGAGGAATCACGAAGAACACGCGGAAGCACAAGGGGAAAACACGGGGAAAACGAGAGAGAATCACTCAACCAACAAGGGAATCGATCACACAAGTGCTAGATCATCATACACATAAGAGATTCACGAGATCCAAAGTCAACAAAGGTAAGGATACAAAGGAACCGTTCTTCTCCAAAAGGAGGCCTTGGTATTCTTCCCTAGAAGGGGTCTTGAATCCGCTTGGGGGATCTTCTCCGAAGAGGTCGTGATCTCCGAGGAGAAGTATCCAAGTGGATGAGCAAAGGCTCTCACACAAATATGAGCTAATCCAATGCTCACCCTAGAAAGGATAAGGGGATGGTCTATTTATAGTCTAGGTTCTCCAAGGGGTAAGTTGGGAGAGAAACGAGTACATGGGCCTCGGCCCGAAACGCTGCACGCAGGCAGGGCGGTAGTACCGGTCCTATGGGCGGTAGTACCACTTGAGGTGCTTCAGCGGTAGTACCGCTCGGGAGGGCGGTAGTACCGCTCTGGCGCCGTTCGATTCCTGGAGTTTGTCGGGTTCGGCGGACGTAGGGCGGATCTTGAGTGGTAGTGCCGCTTGGCTCGGCTCAGCGGTAGTACCGCTTGGCTTGAGCGGTAGTACCGCTCGTCCTGGACTCTGCAGCTCCTCCTCTCGCTCTTGATGTCCATCTTTTGTTGTAGCTTCTTCTATGTTGATTCCTTGGTACCTAAGCATGCATAGCATTTCCGTTTGAGGTAGTAACCATGTCCCATGTGAATCGAAAGGGAATTGTGAGAGGAGTGATGTCACCTCGGTTTCAAGAGCTCTTGCACGTGCTCGAGTTATAGGTCCTTGTGGGGTTGGATGTGTTGATGTAGAGTCCATGGGGATGATGGAAGGATGCTCCGCATCAAATGGCATAAGGGAAAATCTCAATGAATTCAACCCATTTAGCATGTCTACGATTCAGTTTAGCTTGACTTTTAATATGTTTCAAAGATTCATGATCAGAATGTATAAAAAATTCTTTGGGCCATAAATAATGTTGCCATGTTTCTTAAGTCCGTACAAGAGCATATAATTCTTTATCATAAGTAGAATAATTCAGACTAGGCCCACTCAATTTTTCAGAAAAGTATGCAACAGGTTTGCCATCTTGTAATAACACACCTCCTAATCCAATTCCGCTAGCATCACATTCAAGCTCAAAAGTCTTATTAAAATCAGGAAGTTGGAGTAAAGGAGCATGTGTCAACTTATCTTTCAACACCGTGAAGGCTTCTTCCTGTGCGGTACCCCAAACAAAAGGCACATCCTTCTTTGTAAGCTCATTGAGAGGTGCAGCAATGGTGCTGAAATCTCTCACAAAACGCCTATAGAATCCAGCGAGGCCAAGAAAACTCCTCACTTGTGTGACCATTTTGGGCTGCGGCCAACTCTCAATAGCTTCAATCTTGGCTTTATCAACTTCAATTCCCTGTGGAGTGACAACATAGCCAAGAAAACACACTCGGTCGGTGCAAAAGGTGCACTTCCCAAGGTTACCAAACAAACGTGCATCACGTAGAGCAATAAAAACATCACGTAAATGTTCCTAATATTCCTCCAAAGATCTGCTATAAATCAATATGTCATCAAAGTAAACTACCACAAATCGTCCAATGAAAGCACGTAAAACTACGTTCATTAATCTCATGAAAGTACTAGGTGCATTAGTTAACCCAAAAGGCATGACTAACCACTCATATAATCCAAACTTAGTTTTAAATGCTGTTTTCCATTCATCCCCCAATTTCATACGAATTTGATGGTATCCACTACGCAAATCAACTTTGGAGAATATTGTAGAACCACTCAATTCATCAAACATATCATCTAGCCTAGGAATAGGATGACGATAAAGAATAGTAATATTATTAATGCCTCTACAATCAACACACATACACGATGTACCAGCTTTTTCAGCACTAGAATAATAGGAACAGCACAAGGACTAAGGGATTCGCGTATATAACCTTTGTCGAGAAGCTCTTGTACTTGACGCATAATCTCCTTCGTCTCCTCTGGATTGGTACGGTATGGTGCACAGTTTGCCAATGAAGCACCGGGAATTAAGTCAATCTGATGCTCAATCCCTCGAATAGGCGGTAATCCCGGTGGCACGTCTTGTGCAAAGATGTCAGCGAACTGCAAAATGTTAGTGAGAGCAGGAGGCAAAGAGGAAGGCACGTCCTCGAATGAAAATAATGCCTCTTTGCACACAAAAGCATAGCAAACAGATTTGCTGAAATCTAGCTCATCAATATCAGATTTGGTGGCAAGTAAACATGCACTTTTCAATTTGATTTCAGAAGCAACACTAGATGGTTTACTATTAGGCTTCATTTGTTGCTGAAATTCTTTTGCCACAATCTGATTTTCACTCTTATTTTTCTCCTGTTTTGCTTTATTAGCTCTATTAATATCATCTTTCAAAATGGAATCAGGTGTCATAGGAAGCAAAGTAATATTTTTATCCTTATGAACAAGAGTATACTGATTGTTTCTACCAGAATTTTTATCAAATTGCCATGGTTGACCAAGTAATAAGGAACATGCTTGCATAGGTACCACATCACAATCAACATAATCAGCATATGTAGAGATACTAAAATGCACACGAACAGTACGTGTTACCTTAACCTTGCCGCTGTTGTTGAACCATTGGATGTAGTAAGGATGTGGATGTGGTCTTGTGGTGAGAGATAGCTTCTCCACCATTTCCATGCTAGCCAAGTTGTTGCAGCTCCCTCCATCTATGATGACGCGCACAGAACGTTCCTTCACAACTCCCTTTGTATGGAACAAATTGTGCCTCTGATTTTACTCAGCTTGTGTGACCTGCACACTCAAAACACGTTGAGCAACTAAAAATTCATACCTGTCAGCGTCTTCAGGAGCCATGTATTGCGTCTCATGATCAGAATCATCTCCACCATGTTCTTCACATGTAATAAGGGCCAAAGTCTAATCATCGTAGTCACTAGCGGACTCATACCCACCATCCTCAGTAGCAATCATCACACACTGAGATTTGCATTCTCTTGCATAATGACCTCTTCCCTTACAACGACGACAAATAATATCACGTGTGTGCCCTGTGGATGCCATGGAAGAAGAAGAGCTCTGTGTAGGCCCGGCAGGTGCGCTCTTGGCAGATAGTGGTGGTTGTGCCTGCTTTCTTGTATCACGGCTGGATGTAGCAGCTGATGGAAGTGCTGGTGCAGTGGAAGTAGAGGATGCACGCGGTGTCCATGATGATAGTCGACCTGCAGAAAAGCTAGTTCGCACCAATGCTTGTCGATCCTGCACTTCACGTTCAGCTTTACAAGCAAGATGGAATAAACGAGTGATATTAGTATACTCATACTCTAGAATGGTCTGAATCTCTCTATTTAATCCACCCATAAAACGTGCAATCATAGCTTCATTCTCCTCAACAATACCACATCTAATCATGCCAGTTTGCAATTCCTGATAATATTCTTCTACAGAATTTTTTCCTTGTCTTAAGCGCTGCAATTTTTGAAGCAATTCACGTTGATAATATGGTTGAACCCAACAAGTACGCATAGCAGTTTCCAAAGCAGCCCAAGTAGTTGGAATAGGATATAATCTACAATGTCCAGACCACCATACACATGCAAAACTAGTGAAAGCACAAACAGCAGCGGCAACCCGTCTCTCCTCAGGATATTGTAAACATGTGAATCGTTGTTCAGTTTCTAACTCCCAAGTAAGATATATATCAGGAACATATATATACCTTTAAATGGTGGAATATTCAATTTCAGTTTAGGAATACGGTCATGATCTCGTACCTGAGGGAGAGCCCTACCATTGTGATTATTTGCATGTGGACGACCTGGTGGTTGTGGTGCAGGTGGTTGTACGTAGTTCTGATTTTGATCAACCTCGTCCTCGTAATCTCTCACATAATCCTCCTCCTCCGCGTCAGCAGTAGGAGCCACAGAAGTATCAACAGCAGCACCAACAGTTTGGCCAAATGCAAGAGGGACACGGCTCGCTCGGCGGAGGGCTATTTTGCGATGTGAAGGTAGTCGTTGTTGTTGTTGTTGTAGAGGTGCGTTAGGTGCAGCGGGTGGTGGTGGTGGAAGACGCGCGAGCAATTCATTAAACTTGTTATCGAGCTTTGTTTCGAACGTCTTCTCAATGCCATCTATCTTCTCCATGGCCTCTTCAAATCTGTTTAGCACATCTTGCACCTGTCCACTCATCATTTGCTGAAATTTATCATGCAACTCCTTATTCGTCATGTTCTCCCAGTCAGTCTCGTCGGCTTGTGATCCTGGCATGGCTAGCAGCAATAGAAACAAACAAGAATATGATCCTACAGACTACTAACAAGAGGTGGTGGTGGGTGTCACAAATCCGTCAAGCAAATCTCAAATTCTTACCAGTTCTTACCCAGCAGCAGGCGGTGATCGGCAACCGTTGTAGTCAAAACTCTCAAAGCTTGGATAGAGTGATTACCAGGGAGAATCAAATGCACGACGTAGATGTATGTGGAGCTAGGAAGGCTTATAATATGGTAGCAAAAAGGGTCAGCAATAATCAATTCAGAGACGCAAAGTTGATAAACGTTCAACGGCGGTACTGTGCTGGTCCTAGGCTAGACTGTGCTAGAGACGCGAGCCTAGAACACCAACACAATCACAGCGCGGCACGTAAACAAGGGAGGAGCACACTCTGAATTTTTTTTCTCTTTTTTTTTTCCTTTTTTTGCACTTTTTTTCCTCTTTTTTTTTTGCTCCGCAACAATTTTTTTTCGAAAAAGTCTACAAATGGTCTAAAAACTGCCTAGCCAGAATTTTCTAGACTTTTTTCCTCTTTTTTTTGAGTCTGGAACTATTTCTCTACTGCGGGTAGCACGAAAGTTGGGGAGTCCTTCTCTGTCAAGACTCGGAGTATGGCGTGATCTGGAAATCCAAAACAGAGTAACAAAATACTGGACTCGGAATAGGACTAGTGGCGGAGATGAAACTGGTGGAACTCAGACTGGTGGCGGAGATGAAACTGGTGGAACTCGGACTGGTGGCGGAGATGAATCTGTTGGAACTCCGACTGGTGGCGGATATTTGTTGCAGGTGGACTCGGATTGGCATGATGGCGGCGGATATGTGGTGGCGTATATGGACTCGGATTGGCGGTGAAATGTGGTGGTGGTATATGGCAGCAGCACGATGATGATGCGGTGGTGATATATGGCAGCGGCGACGTGACAACCTGTGAACAGAACTCGAAACTCTAAAGGACTAGATGCTAAGACCAGCAACTTGACACGACGATGCAACCGCAAATTCAACAAAGCAAATATAGAAAAGATTATGCAAAGGCTCAGATTGGTTCGAATGGGATGAACCAACCCTAATTTTTTTTGGCTTTTTCGTGGACTATAGGTATGAAGAACAGACTCGATCTAAAGTATGAAAAACTGTAAAACCTCACCGAGCAACCTGGAACTCTGATACCACTTGATAGAGGCAAAGGTGACCCGTCTTTCGATGAGATGGTGGCTATCGTTTTGGAGGAAGTCGACTTTGATGATCCGACTACCAACGTGCGAGGACGTCGCGCCTTAGCAATCGCTAAACCAACTCCAAGACGTTATTGACCATGCCGGAGCACGATCAACCTGACCACGAAGGGCTGTTTCCTGCAGGCAAACGAAGAACAAGCAAGAAACTAAGATTGCAATCTCGATATTGCGAATATAAGAGGAAAGCTTTATTGATCAAGGTGGGGTTCTGTGACGCCTTTGTCTGGTCGTTGAACACAAACGAAGTACGCGAACTTGCAGCTATGGTGAACTTTAATCTAAACAAAACCCAAAGTCTAAACGATGCCCTAAGGGTTGTATATATGGACGAAGAGGGGGGGGGGGATTTCGTGGCCCTTGGTGGGGGGGGTCCGAAATCAATCCTATCTCTTGTTTCCCCACACATACAGACTCTAAAAATAGCCTATACTTATGTATTTCGAAATAACATGGGCCTGGCCCAATAATAAGGTGACGCAGCACCTAGAATAGCCTCGGGAAAAAATTTATGAAGTGGCATCTTGTATATTTCGTCCAAGGCTTCATGCACCCATTATGGTGGCTTCAAAGTCCTGAAATCATCACTTGTAACTCCGTTTGTTCCCTTAGCATGCCATCATCTCCATGCTTGTTCTTGCTCCAATGTTCATCCTTCTCCAAGCTAGGCCCTTCATTTGTAAGCAAAACAAATATATCCAATTTAGGCAGCATCATATTCTCATGAACATTAGAATCATTACCAAGAAACGAAAGTACCTGGTAATTTAGTTGGCGTGCACGAGCTCTAATAATTGGTCGAGTATGTATAGCAGCAGGGGCTATGGGTGTAACAATGGTATTGATGTCCTCATCACCATGTGCTCATCCTTAGGCGTATACTCCTTGTTGGAGAAATTGGCGAGAATCTGAGAGTCGCCCCAGATGGAGAGGCGCTTTACTCCCAGCGCGACCGCTGCCATGTGTCCGGCGAGCAAGCCTTCGTATTATGTGATGTTGTTAGAGACCTTCTCGCCCCGCTGAAAGCAGAGCTGTACTGCATAACAAAGCTTGTCCTTGGTGTGTGAGATGAGGATGGCCCCCGTCCCTGTGCCTTGTCGAGCAAACGCCCCGTCGAAGTATATGATCCATCCGTCCAGCTCTTCATCTCCTGGCAGGAGGGAGCTGTCCTCGCCTACTCCGTGGTCTGGAGCGTCAGTCCACTCCGCCACGAAGTCCGCGAGGGCCGCCCTAATAGAGGCAAAGGTGTGCCATCTTTCGATGAGATGGTGGCTTTCGTTTTGGAGGAAGTCGACTTTGACGATCCGACTATGAATGTGCGAGGACGTCGCGCCTTAGCAATCGCTAACCCAACTCCGAGAGGTTATTGACCACATCGGAGCACGATCAACCTGACCACGAAGGTCTGTTTCCTGCAGGCAAACGAAGAACAAGCAAGAAACTAAGATTGCAATCTGGATATTGCGAATATAAGAGGAAAGCTTTATTGATCAAGGTGGGGTTCTGTGACGCCTTTGTCTGGTCATTGAACACAAACGAAGTACGCGAAGTTGCAGCTATGGCGATCTTTAGTCTAAACAAAACCCAAAGTCTAAACGATTCCCTAAGGGTTGTATATATGGAGGAAGAGGGGGGAAATTTCGTGGCCCTTGGTGGAGGGGTCCGAAATCAACCCTATCTCTTGTTTCCCCACACATACGGACTCTAAAAATAGCATAGACTTATGTATTTTAAAATTGCATGGGCCTGGCCCAATAATAAGGTGATGCAACACCTAGAATAGCCTCGAAACGAAATTTATGAAGTGGCATCTTGTATATTTCGTCCAAGGCTTCATGCACCCATTATGGTGGCTTCAAAGTCCTGAAATCATCACTTGTAACTCCGTTCTTGTTCCCCTTGCGCATGCCATCATCTCCATGCTTGTTCTTGCTCCAATGTTCATCCTTCTCCAAGCTAGGCCCTTCATTTGTAAGTAAAACAAATGTATCCAATTTAGGCAGCATCATATTCTCATGAACATTAGAATCATTACCAAGAAACGAAAGTGCCTGGTAATTTAGTTGTCGTGCACGAGCTCTAGTAATTGGTCCAGTATGTATAGCAGCAGGGGTTGTGGCTGTAACAATGGTATTGATGTCCTCTTCATCCTCCCCTTCTTGAAATGAAGTCTTCCTCGATGGAAGTTCATCTTCCTCACCCAAATAAGGCTTCAAATCTGCAATGTTAAAAGTGGGACTAACCCCAAAATCTGCAGGCAGCTCAAGTTTATATGCATTATCATTTATTTTCTCCAACACCTTAAAGGGACCATCAGCACATGGCATTAGCTTTGATTTGCGCAAATCAGGAAATCTATCCTTACGCAAATGTAACCAAACATGATCTCCAGGTGCAAACACAACATGTTTTCTACCCTTATCTCCAGCAAGTTTATATTTAGCATTCATACGCTCAATGTTTTCCTTAGTTAACTCATGCATTTTTAAAATCAATTCAGCACGTTGTTTAGCATCAAAATTAACCTTCTCCGAAGATGGAAGAGGCAACAAATCAATAGGTGCACGAGGTAGGAAACCATACACAACTTCAAAAGGGCACATCTTAGTAGTAGAATGCAATGAACGATTATAAGCAAATTCAATATGAGGCAAGCATTCCTCCCGCATTTTCTTATTATTCTTCAAAACAGCCCTAAGCATAGTAGACAATGTTCTATTGACTACTTCAGTTTGTCCATCAGTTTGGGGGTGACAAGTAGTACTAAAAAGCAGTTTAGTCCCCAACTTAGCCCATAAACATCTCCAAAAGTGGCTAAGAAATTTAGTATCACAATCTGAAACAATAGTACTTGGCACACCATGCAAGCAAATAATTTCACGAAAGAACAAATCAGCAACATTAACAACATCATCGCTTTTATGACATGGTATAAAGTGTGCCATTTTCGAGAATCTATCCACGACAACAAATCTGCTATCCCTCCCCTTCTTTGTTCTAGGTAAACCTAAAACAAAGTCCATAGATATATCCTCCCAAGGAACACAAGGTACAGGCAAATGCATATAAACAATGAGGATTGAGTCTTGACTTAGCTTTTTGACATGTAGTGCAGCGAGCAATAAAACGCTCAACATCCCGTTTCATCTTTGGCCAAAAGAAATGTGTAGCAAGTACGTCCTCCGTCTTCTTCACGCCAAAGTGTCCCATTAGTCCTCCTCCATGCGCCTCCTGCAACAACAAAAGACGAACGGAGCTAGCTGGAATGCATAGCTTGTTAGCACGGAACACAAATCCATCATTAACGATGAACTTGTTCCATGTTCTTCCTTCTTTACAATTCTGCAATACATCTTTAAAATCAGCATCATGCACATATTAATCTTTGATGGTCTCCAAACCAAATATTTTGAAGTTAAGTTGTGAAAGCATAGTATAGCGACGAGACAATGCATCAGCAATAACATTTTCTTTACCCTTCTTGTGTTTAATGACATAAGGGAAAGTCTCAATGAATTCAACCCATTTAGCATGTCTACGATTCAGTTTAGCTTGACTTTTAATATATTCCAAAGATTCATGATCAGAATGTATAACAAATTCTTTGGGCCATAAATAATGTTGCCATGTTTCTAAAGTCCGAACAAGAGCATATAATTCTTTATCATAAGTAGAGTAATTCAGACTAGGCCCACTCAATTTTTCGTAAAAGTATGCAACAGGTTTGCCATCTTGTAATAACACACCTCCTAATCCAATTCCACTAGCATCACATTCAAGCTCAAAAGTCTTATTAAAATCAGGAAGTTGGAGTAAAGGAGCATGTGTCAACTTATCTTTCAATACCGTGAAGGCTTCTTCCTGTGCGGTACCCCAAACAAAAGGCACATCCTTCTTTGTAAGCTCGTTGAGAAGTGCAGCAATGGTGCTGAAATCTCTCACAAAACGCCTATAGAATCCTGCGAGGCCAAGAAAACTCCTCACTTGTGTGACCGTTTTGGGCTGTGGCCAACTCTCAATAGCTTCAATCTTGGCTTTGTCAACTTCAATTCCCTGTGGAGAAAAGGTACTCGGTTGGTGCAAAAGGTGCACTTCCCAAGGTTACCAAACAAACGTGCATCACATAGAGCAATAAAAACAGCACGTAAATGTTCCTAATGTTCTTCCAAAGATCTGCTATAAATCAATATGTCATCAAAGTAAACTACCACAAATCGTCCAATGAAAGCACGTAAAACTTCGTTCATTAATCTCATGAAAGTACTAGGTGCATTAGTTAACCCAAAAGGCATGACTAACCACTCATATAATCCAAACTTAGTTTTGTTGTTTTCCATTCATCTCCCAATTTCATACGAATTTGATGGTATCCACTACGCAAATCAACTTTGGAGAATATTGTAGAGCCACTCAATTCATCAAGCATATCATCTAGCCTAGGAATTGGATGACGATAATGAATAGTAATATTATTAATGCCTCTACAATCAACACACATACGTGATGTACCATCCTTTTTCGGCACAAGAATGATAGGAACAGGGATTCACGTATATAACCTTTGTCGAGCAGCTCCTGTACTTGACGCATAGTCTCCTTCGTCTCCTCTAGATTGGTATGGTATGGTGCACGGTTGGGTAATGATGCACCGGGAATTAAGTCAATCTGATGCTCAATCCCTCGAATGGGAGGTAATCCCAGTGGCACTTCTTGTGGAAATACGTCAGCGAACTCCTGCAAAATGTTAATGACAGCAGGAGGCAAAGAGGAAGGCACGTCCTCGAATGAAAATAATGCCTCTTTGCACACAAAAGCAGATTAAACAGATTTGCCGAAATCTAGCTCATCAATATCAGATTTAGTGGCAAGTAAACATGCACTTTTCAATTTAATTTCAGAAACAACACTATATGGTTTACTATTAGGCTTCATTTGTTGCTCAAATTCTTTTGCCACAATCTGATTTTCACTCTTATTTTTCTCTTGTTTTGCTTTATTAGCTCTATTAATATCATCTTTCAAAATGGAATCAGGAGTCATAGGAAGCAAAGTAATATTTTTATCCTTATGAACAAGAGTATACTGATTGTTTCTACCATGGTGTACAGAATTTTTATCAAATTGCCATGGTCAACCAAGTAATAAGGAACATGCTTGCATAGGTACCACATCACAATCAACATAATCAGCATATGTAGAGATACTAAAATTCACACGAACAGTACGTGTTAACTTAACCTTGCCGCTGTTGTTGAACCATTGGATGTAGTAAGGATGTGGATATGGTCTTGTGGTGAGAGATAGATTCTCCACCATCTCCATGCTAGCCAAGTTGTTGCAGCTCCCTCCATCTATAATGACGCGCACAGAACGTTCCTTCACAACTCCCTTTGTATGGAACAAATTGTGCCTCTGATTTTGCTCAGCTTGTGTGACCTGCACACTCAAAACACGTTGAGCAACTAAACATTCATACCTGTTAGCATCTTCAGGAGCCATGTATTGCGTCTCATAATCAGAATCATCTCCACCATGTTCTTTACATGTAATAAGAGCCAAAGTCTCCTCATCATAGTTACTAGCGGACTCATACGCACCATCCTCAGTAGCAATCATCACAAGCTGAGATTTGCATTCTCTCGCATAATGACCTCTTCCCTTACAACGACGACAAATAATATCACTTGTGTGTCCTATTGATGCCATGGAAGAAGAAGAACTGTGTGGAGGCCCGACAGGTGCGCTCTTGGCAGATAATGGTGGTTGTGCCTGCTTTCTTGTATCACGGCTGGAGGTGGCACCTGATGGAGGTGCTGGTGCAGTTGAAGTAGAAGATGCATGCGGTGTCCATGATGAAGGTCGGCCTGCCGAAAAGTTAGTTCGCGTCAATGCTTGTCGATCCTGCACTTCACGTTCAGCTTTACAAGAAAGATGGAATAAGCGAGTGATATTAGTATACTCCTTATACTCTTGAATGGTTTGAATCTCTCTATTTAATCCACCCATAAAACGTGCAAGCATAGCTTCATTCTCCTCAACAATACCACATCTAATCATGCCAGTTTGTAATTCCTGATAATATTCTTCTACAGAATATTTCCCTTGTCTTAAGCGCTGCAATTTTTGAAGCAATTCACGTTGATAATATGGTGGAACCCAACGAGTACGCATAGCAGTTTTCAAAGCAGACCAAGTAGTTGGAATAGGATATAATCTACAATGTTCAGACCACCATACACATGCAAAACTAGTGAAAGCACAAACAACAGCGGCAACCCGTCTCTCCTCAGGATATTTTAAACATGTAAATCGTTGTTCAGTTTCTAACTCCCAAGTAAGATATATATCAGGAACATATCTACCCTCAAATGGTGGAATATTCAATTTTAGTTTAGGAAGATGGTCAATATCTCGTACATGAGGGAGAGCCCTACAATTGTGATTATTTGCATGTGGACGACCTGGTGGTTGTGGTGCAGGTGGCTGCACATAGTTCTGATTTTGATCAACCTCATCCTCGTAATCTCCCACATAATCATTGATGAGGACATGACTACCTTGGATGATGAGGACATGACTACCTTGGATATGACCAAAAATATTGCATACATGCATATTTGTCAGGTGATTTCTAGTGCAAACTTTTCAATAATCTATTTATGTTATCCAGAACAAAAATACTTCACACACTTTTGTGTTTTGTCTAATTGCAGGTGTATGGGACATTTGTACAGTCCACATATGAAGATAAGGAAGAAAGAGATGTTTATTTGCTGTTCAAAAAGTTCTCTCACGTCACTTTTGGCCCAAGAGAAGATACAGTCCAAGTCTCTCACGTTTTGGACTCAGATTCGACTGCATGCATATACCGACTCAAGACGGCAACAACTTTTTCATACGGACTCGAATTGGGTGATTCTTTTTTGTTGGAAAGTAGATTTCATGTCTTTCCAGCACAATTGAATCACCTTAAAATCCGTCCGAGCGTTGAGTTATGGACGAAACAATCTGACGCTGCAGCAGAATCCGAGTCAAACTACAAGTCCAAAGGTGTTACGTCACCTCCACTTGGGCCCATGAGCCTTGTACGACCTAGGGTTGGTTTTAGGCTGCCTTGGGACGTCCTCCCACCTCCTTGGCCGCCACCCCTTGCTCCTATATAAGTAGATCCATCTAGTAGCTTTTTCCTTGGGATTTGTTTAGTTAAAGTTAGCCATTGCAACTTCGTACTTCTTCGTTTGTGTCCAACGACTGACCAAGACCGCTTACGGATCCCCACCTTTATCAATACTTCATACATACTCGCAATATTCAGATTTCTTTTATCATATTCTTGCTTGTTCTTCGATTGCTTGCGGGAATAGACCTTCGTGGTCGTTGATTGTGCTCGGCGTGGTCAATAACCTCTCGGAGTTGGTTTAGCGGCGCAACGTCAGGCACGCTTTGTAGTCGGATCGTCAAAGTCGCTCCACCAAATCGATAGTTATCATCTCATCGAAAGATCGGGACACCCCGCCTCTATCAAGTGGTATCGTTTTCAGGTTGCTCGGTGAGATTTTACAGTTTTTCATAGTTTAGATCGCATCATCATTCATACCTATAGTCCATAAAAAGCCACAAAAAAGTTAGATCTGTTCATCCTTTATCCAAGCCATCCGAGCCTTTGCAATTTTCAATTCGTTGCTTGCATAGTTGAATTATCGGTTGCATCGTCATGTCGATTGCTGGTCTTAGTGTCTAGGTCCTTTAGAGTTTCGAGTTCTGTTCACATTAGTCACGCCGCCGCTGCATCATTATCCTTCCGCTGTCCACCATCCCATCTATTAATTTCCACCACGTGCTCGCGTTGTTCATTGTCATAATCATAGTTGAGGTCATTCACATCTTCGCCGATCCAATCTGCATCTTATCTAGTTTGTCTTGGAAAGAGGAGAAAAAAGAGAGAAAAAAAAGGAAAGAAAAAAAAAAAAGAAAGAGAAGAAAAAAAAAAAGCGTGAGGAAAAAAGAGAGAAGAAAAAATCGGATCTACCTAGAATCAATCTCGCACTGAATTCGGATTAGAATCATTTGGCGACTGCTCAAGAAACAGGTATCTTCCTCATACAAAGTCCGTTTCGCCCGTGAGTACTCAAATTGAAGCTAGCGACAAGCCGCATGTAAATAGTTGCATAAGCTAGTTCAATATTTGACACCTCAAAATCGGCTTCTAAATAGGTCTTTTGCCCTCCAAGTTCGTGAACATAGCTTGTTCCAATTTTTCAGCCGCTTTAGAATTCTTTGACTCCTCATATCAACTCGAATTGAGTGATTCTTTTTGCATTGGAAAGCTTGAGTTAGTAGCATTCTTTGCTAGAATTTATCAGAAAATTGGCTCAAACTTTTCAAGAGGAAAATTGGAGAGAGAGTTGTTGTATGTCCTGCTTGGTAGTTGTTTTCCATCATTATCTTCACTACCGTTGTGATCTTCACTTATATCTTGCTGTAAAGAGCTACTTAGTATCCTTCATTGATGCTAGTTGTGCTACGCCGTGACCTCATTAGTGTTCTAGGCTCGCGTCTCTAGTCCGGTCTAGCCTAGGACCAGCACAAGATGCTGTCGTGAGCGCTTATTCAACATTGCATCTTTGAATTGATTATTGCTATATTTTGCTACCATATATAGCCAACCCAGCTCCACATATTTCTACACCGTATATCTGAACGTCCCCCGCAATCGCTTTACTCAATATTCGAGTTACTTGACACCGCTAGTTGCCGATCACCGCTTTCTGCATGGTACGAACTTGTAAGACATTGATATTTGCTTTACTGTGAGCGTTTTAACACCACATCCTAGTAGTTATAGGAACATTAGTTTTGGATTTTGTTTCTTGTTCTACTAATCATGACAGGATCCAGAGTCAATTCATGGGCTTTGTCGATCGCGGGAGACATGCCACCACCTATGCAAATACCACAACCGTCACGAGAGGTGCACAAACATCCAAATGCACATGATCATGTTCATGTTTCTATACCACCATTTAATGGCCATTTTAGACCTGCTTTATATATTGAATGGGAGTTAGATATAAATAATATATTTGCTTCCCATAATTTTGATGAACGTAAAAAAGTTACGGTTGCGGTTGGTTCTTTCACTGGTTATGCTCTAGTTTGGTGGAGTGAATATTGTCGGTTACACCCTGATTATGTACCTAAGACTTGGGATGATTTAAAAGATGTCATGAGAGATAGATTCGCCGATGTTTATTATACTCGTGGCATGATTAAAAAATGGAACATTTAAAACAAGGTAGTGACACCGTAACAAAATATTATGATGATTTACAAACTACCTTGTTGCACTCATTTTTAGAAGAAAGTGAAGAAGATTTTATGGATAGATTTTGGGGAGGATTAAACCATAATATTCAGGAGATACTAATTCATGAAGAGTGTTATCCTATGGACAATTTGTTTTGTCTTGCTTGCAAAGCTGAACAGGAAATAAAACGACGTGTTGCCCACAAGGAGAACAAGCGCATGGTGCACATTCCAACTGTGGATACAGATGTTTATTCAACTACTAGGCGTACTGTGACAACCACATCCGTTGTTGCGAGGACTACATCATCTCCACCATGTGACACATCACCATCGAGAGTGCCTGCATCATCTGAGTTGACTATAAGAGGTAATGACAAAGGTACAGATTTTCCACTTTTACATGAGAATGATGCATGCCTAGTTAACTTGAATACATCATGTGTTGAGCTACCCACTACTTTGATCACACCACCTATTTTAGAGGATTATGTTGATAATTTGACTTTGCCATGTGATCAAACAACTGAAATACCAACAATTTTGAGTGCACCCATTGAATTAACTGTTGATGCAAAAGAATCAATGTTTAATCATTTTGATATGACCTCTAATCTTGGTGATGATTCTGTGTCGAATGACTCATTGCATGTTTGCTTATCTAAGCATGTTGTAGCATGTAAATTTGATTCAAATAAGGTTTATTCACCAATGTTGGGATGGTTTAATGATGAACATTGTCAATTTTTTGAAATGAATAAGAGCTTCACTTATATGTGCAAACTGAGTTGCAATATTTTCATGCCTTCTACTTCTTGTCCTAATTTTTTGGCTTTAGATTTTATGAACTATGCAAGTTCCTCATCTATTCATGTGTCATATATGCGAAAATCGAGGGAAGTAAAAATGGATGACATATACATATACAACATGTACACCTTGTCTCTTTTGTTAGCCACATTTCAGATTAAGCAACACCGAGGACGGCTTTATTTTCAAGAAGGGGAGGATGATGAGGACATGACTACCTTGGATATGACCAAAAATATTGCATACATGCATATTTGTCAGGTGATTTCTAGTGCAAACTTTTCAATAATCTATTTATGTTATTCAGAACAAAAATACTTCACACACTTTTGTGTTTTGTCTAATTGCAGGTGTATGGGACATTTGTACAATCCACATATGAAGATAAGGAAGAAAGAGATGTTTATTTGCTGTTCAAAAAGTTCTCTCACGTCACTTTTGGCCCAAGAGAAGATACAGTCCAAGTCTCTCACGTTTTGGACTCAGATTCGGACTGCACAGACATACCTGACTCAAAACGGCAACAACTTTTTCATACGGACTCCGAATTGGGTGATTCTTTTTTTGTTGGAAAGTAGATTTCATGCTCTTTCCAGCACAATTGGAATCACCTTAAAATCCGTCCGGAGCGTTGAGTTATGGATGAAACAATCTGACGCTGCAGCAGAATCCGAGTCAAACTACAAGTCCAAAGGTGTTACGTCACCTCCACTTGGGCCCATGAGCCTTGTACGACCTAGGGTTGGTTTTAGGCTGCCTTGGGACGTCCTCCCACCTCCTTGGCCGCCACCCCTTGCTCCTATATAAGTAGATCCATCTAGTAGCTTTTTCCTTGGGATTTGTTTAGTTAAAAGTTAGCCATTGCAACTTCGTGTACTTCGTTTGTGTCCAACGACCAGACCAAGACCGTTTATGGATCCCCACCTTTATGAATACTTCATACATACTCGCAATATTCAGATTTCTTTTATCATATTCTTGCTTGTTCTTCGATTGCTTGCAGGAATAGACCTTCGTGGTCAGGTTGATTGTGCTCCGGGGTGGTCAATAACCTCTCGGAGTTGGTTTAGCGATTGCTAAGGCGCAACGTCGTGCACGTTTGTAGTCGGATCGTCAAAGTCGTCTCCACCAAATCGATAGTTATCATCTCATCGAAAGATCGGGACACCCCGCCTCTATCAAGTGGTATCAGTTTTCAGGTTGCTCGGTGAGATTTTACAGTTTTTCATAGTTTAGATCGCATCTGTCATTCATACCTATAGTCCATAAAAAAGCCACAAAAAAAGTTAGATCTGTTCATCCTTTATCCAAGCCAGTCTGAGCCTTTGCAATTTTCAATTCGTTGCTTGCATAGTTGAATTATCGGTTGCATCGTCATGTCAGTTGCTGGTCTTAGTGTCTAGGTCCTTTAGAGTTTCGAGTTCTGTTCACATTAGTCACGCCGCCGCTGCATCATTATCCCTTCCGCTGTCCACCATCCCATCTATTAATTTCCACCACGTGCTACGCGTTGTTCATTGTCATAATCATAGTTGAGGTCATTCACATCTTCGCCTGATCCAATCTGCATCTTATCTAGTTTGTCTTGGAAAGAGGGAGAAAAAAAAGAGAGAAAAAAAGAAAAAAAGGAAAGAAAAAAAAAGAAAAGAAAGAGAAGAAAAAGAAAAAAAAGCGTGAGGAAAAAAAGAGAGAAGAAAAAAAATCGGATCTACCTAGAATCAATCTCGTACCTGAATTCGGATTAGAATCTGTTTGGCGCACTGTTCAGTAAAACAGGTGTATCTTCCTCATACAAAGTCCGTTTCGGCTCCGTGAGTACTCAAATTGAAGCTAGCGACAAGCCGCATGTAAATAGTTGCATAAGCTAGTTCAATATTTGACACCTCAAAATCGGCTTCTAAATAGGTCTTTTTGCCCTCCGAAGTTCGTGAACACAGCTTGTTCCAATTTTTCAGGCCAGTTTTAGAATTCTTTGACTCCTCATATCAACTCGGAATTGAGTGATTCTTTTTGCATTGGAAAGCTTGAGTTAGTAGCATTCTTTGCTAGAATTTATCAGAAAATTGGCTCAAACTTTTCAAGAGGAAAATTGGAGAGAGAGTTGTTGTATGTCCTGCTTGGTAGTTGTTTTCCATCATTATCTTCACTACCGTTGTGATCTTCACTTATATCTTGCTGTAAAGAGCTACTTAGTATCCTTCATTGATGCTAGTTGTGCTACGCCGTGACCTCATTAGTGTTCTAGGCTCGCGTCTCTAGTCCGGTCTAGCCTAGGACCAGCACAGTACCGTCGTTGAGCGTTTATTCAACATTGCATCTTTGAATTGATTATTGCTATATTTTTGCTACCATATATAGCCAACCCAGCTCCACATATTTCTACACCGTGTATACGAACGTCCCTCTGGCAATCGGTTTACTCAATATTCGGAGTTACTTGACACCGCTAGTTGCCGATCACCGCCTGCTGCATGGTACGAACTTGTAAGACATTGATATTTGCTTTACTGTGAGCGTTTTAACACCACATCCTAGTAGTTATAGGAACATTAGTTTTGGATTTTGTTTCTTGTTCTACTAATCATGACAGGATCCAGAGTCAATTCATGGGCTTTGTCGATCGCGGGAGACATGCCACCACCTATGCAAATACCACAACCGTCACGAGAGGTGCACAAACATCCAAATGCACATGATCATGTTCATGTTTCTATACCACCATTTAATGGCCATTTTAGACCTGCTTTATATATTGAATGGGAGTTAGATATAAATAATATATTTGCTTCCCATAATTTTGATGAACGTAAAAAAGTTACGGTTGCGGTTGGTTCTTTCACTGGTTATGCTCTAGTTTGGTGGAGTGAATATTGTCGGTTACACCCTGATTATGTACCTAAGACTTGGGATGATTTAAAAGATGTCATGAGAGATAGATTCGTCGATGTTTATTATACTCGTGGCATGATTAAAAAACTGGAACATTTAAAACAAGGTAGTGACACCGTAACAAAATATTATGATGATTTACAAACTACCTTGTTGCACTCATTTTTAGAAGAAAGTGAAGAAGATTTTATGGATAGATTTTGGGGAGGATTAAACCATAATATTCAGGAGATACTAATTCATGAAGAGTGTTATCCTATGGACAATTTGTTTCGTCTTGCTTGCAAAGCTGAACAGGAAATAAAACGACGTGTTGCCCACAAGGAGAACAAGCGTATGGTGCACATTCCAACTGTTGATACAGATGTTTATTCAACTACTAGGCGTACTGTGACAACCACATCCGTTGTTGCAAGGACTACATCATCTCCACCATGTGACACATCACCATCGAGAGTGCCTGCATCATCTGAGTTGACTATAAGAGGTAATGACAAAGGTACAGATTTTCCACTTTTACATGAGAATGATGCATGCCTAGTTAACTTGAATAAATCATGTGTTGAGCTACCCACTACTTTGATCACACCACCTATTTTAGAGGATTATGTTGATAATTTGACTTTGCCATGTGATCAAACAACTGAAATACCAACAATTTTGAGTGCACCCATTGAATTAACTGTTGATGCAAAAGAATCAATGTTTAATCATTTTGATATGACCTCTAATCTTGGTGATGATTCTGTGTCGAATGACTCATTGCATGTTTGCTTATCTAAGCATGTTGTAGCATGTAAATTTGATTCAAATAAGGTTTATTCACCAATGTTGGGATGGTTTAATGATGAACATTGTCAATTTTTGAAATGAATAAGAGCTTCACTTATATGTGCAAACTGAGTTGCAATATTTTCATGCCTTCTACTTCTTGTCCTAATTTTTGGCTTTAGATTTTATGAACTATGCAAGTTCCTCATCTATTCATGTGTCATATATGCGAAAATCGAGGGAAGTAAAAATGGATGACATATACATATACAACATGTACACCTTGTCTCTTTTGTTAGCCACATTTCAGATTAAGCAACACCGAGGACGGCTTTATTTTCAAGAAGGGAGGATGATGAGGACATGACTACCTTGGATATGACCAAAATATTGCATACATGCATATTTGTCGTGATTTCTAGTGCAAACTTTTCAATAATCTATTTATGTTATTCAGAACAAAATACTTCACACACTTTTGTGTTTTGTCTAATTGCAGGTGTATGGGACATTTGTACAATCCACATATGAAGATAAGGAAGAAAGAGATGTTTATTTGCTGTTCAAAAAGTTCTCTCACGTCACTTTTGGCCCAAGAGAAGATACAGTCCAAGTCTCTCACGTTTTGGACTCAGATTCGGACTGCACAGACATACCTGACTCAAAACGGCAACAACTTTTTCATACGGACTCCGAATTGGGTGATTCTTTTTTTGCTGGAAAGTAGATTTCATGCTCTTTCCAGCACAATTGGAATCACCTTAAAATCCGTCCGGAGCGTTGAGTTATGGACGAAACAATCTGACGCTGCAGCAGAATCCGAGTCAAACTACAAGTCCAAAGGTGTTACGTCACCTCCACTTGGGCCCATGAGCCTTGTACGACCTAGGGTTGGTTTTAGGCTGCCTTGGGACGTCCTCCCACCTCCTTGGCCGCCACCCCTTGCTCCTATATAAGTAGATCCATCTATTAGCTTTTTCCTAGGGATTTGTTTAGTTAAAAGTTAGCCATTGCAACTTCGTGTACTTCGTTTGTGTCCAACGACCAGACCAAGACCGCTTATGGATCCCCACCTTTATGAATACTTCATACATACTCGCAATATTCATATTTCTTTTATCATATTCTTGCTTGTTCTTCGATTGCTTGCAGGAATAGACCTTCGTGGTCAGGTTGATTGTGCTCCGGCGTGGTCAATAACCTCTCGGAGTTGGTTTAGCGATTGCTAAGGCGCAACGTCGTGCACGTTTGTAGTCGGATCGTCAAAGTCGTCTCCACCAAATCGATAGTTATCATCTCATCGAAAGATCGGGACACCCCGCCTCTATCAATCATCCTCCTCCGCATCAGCAACAGGAGCCACAGAAGTATCAACAGCAGCAACAACAGTTTGGCCAAACGCAAGAGGGAGACGGCTCGCTGGCGGAGGGCTATTTCGCGATGTGGAGGTAGTCGTTGTTGTTGTTGTTGTTGTTGTTGTTATTGTTGTTGTTGTTGCTGTAGAGGTGCGTTAGGTGCAGCGGGTGGTGGTGGTGGAAGACGCGCGACCAATTCATTAAACTTGTTATCGAGCTTTGTTTCAAACGTCTTCTCCATGCCATCTATCTTCTCCATGGCCTCCTCAAATCTGTTTAGCACATCTTGCACCTGTCCACTCATCATTTGCTGAAATTTATCATGCAACTCCTTATTCGTCATGTTCTCTCAGTCAGTCTTGTCGGCTTGTGATCCTGGCATGGTTAGCAGCAATAGAAACACACAAGAATATGATCCTACAGACTACTAACAAGAGGTGGTGGTGGGTGTGATGAGGACATCAATACCATTGTTACACCCACAGCCCCTGCTGCTATACATACTGGACCAATTACTAGAGCTCGCGCACGCCAACTAAATTACCAGGTACTTTCGTTTCTTGGTAATGATTCTAATGTTCATGAGAATATGATGCTGCCTAAATTGGATACATTTGTTTTGCTTACAAATGAAGGGCCTAGCTTGGAGAAGGATGAACATTGGAGCAAGAACAAGCATGGAGATGATGGCATGCTAAGGGGACAAGAATAGAGTTACAAGTGATGATTTCAGGACTTTGAAGCCACCATAATGAGTGCATGAAGCCTTGGACGAAATATACAAGATGCCACTTCATAAATTTCGTCCAAAGGCTATTCTAGGTGCTGCGTCACCTTATTATTGGGCCAGGCCCATGTAATTTCGAAATACATTAGTATAGGCTATTTTTAGAGTCCGTATGTGTGGGAAACAAGAGATAGGGTTAGTTTCGGACCCTCCACCAAGGGCCACGAAATTCTCCCCTCTTCCTCCATATATACAGCCCTTAGGGCACCGCTTAGACTTTGGGTTTTGTTTAGATCAAAAGTTCGCCATAGCTGCAACTTCGCAGCATTTCGTTTGTGTTCAACGACTGCATAAAGGCGCCACAGAACCCCACCTTGATCAATAAAGCTTTCATCTTATATTCGCAATATCCAGATTGCAATCTCAGTTTCTTGCTTGTTCTTCGCTTGCTCGCAGGAAATAGACCCTCGTGGTCGTTGATCGTGCTCGCGTGGTCAATAACCACTCGGAGTTGGTTTAGCGATTGCTAATGCGACGCGTCCTCGCACGCTTCGTAGTCGGATCGTCAAAGTCGACTTCCACCAAAGCGAAATCCACCAACTCATCGAAAGATCGGGACACCCCCTCTATCAAGTGGTATCAGATTTCCGTGTTGCTCGGTGAGATTTTACAGTTTTTCGTAGTTTAGATCGAGTCTGTTCTTCATACCTACAGTCCACGAAAAAGCCAAAAAATTAGGGTTAGGTCATCATATCCGAACCAATCTGAGCCTTTGCATAATCTTTTTCAGATTTGCGTTGTTGAATTTGCGGTTGCATCGTCGTGTCTAGTTGCTGGTCTTAGAGTCTAGTCATTTAGAGTTTCGAGTTCGGTCATATGTTGTCACGCCGCCGCCGCACCATCATCATCACCCTGCCATCTACCACCACCGCTTATCCGCCACCGCTTGAATCCGATCCATATACCACCACCGCCCAAATACCACCACCGCTGCCATATACCACCACCATATATCCACCACCAATCCGAGTTCCTTGCGATTCGATTTGTTTTCGGATCCATCTAATTTCCGATTCGTGTTTCCTTGTCTCGAGTAGGTTTCGATTCCAGCAATCTTTTGCCGTCCAGAGAAGAGGTTGGTTTCAAAAGAGTCCGAAACCACCCTCCGCTTAGGCCCAAAATTTTCCAAAACGCACGGGATAAAAATTTCGCTATCCTATTTTTAGGTGTTTCTAAGCGTATTGAGCGATCGCCGTTATAGAAAGTTTTTTGACCCGCTTCAGTTTTTGGGTCCGGCAATCGAAAAAAAAATTTGGTCGAAAAATTTTCGTGCCCATCCCGTCGATTTGACACAGGAAGAGTTTTGAGACACTCGCCATTATAGTGATTTTTCGCAAAAAAAAAAAAGAGCAGCGCAAAAAAAAAAGCAGCGCAAAAAAAAAAGAGCGAAAAAAAAATTTCAGAGTGTGCTTTTCCTTTGTTTACATGCAGCGCCGTGATTTTGTTAGTGTTCTAGGCTCGCGTCTCTAGCACGGTCTAGCCTAGGATCAGCACACTACCGTCGTTGAGCGTTTATTCAACTTTGCATCTCTGATTTGATTATTGCTGACCCTTTTTGCTACCATATTATAAGCCTTCCCAGCTCCACATACATCTACGTCGTGCGTTTGATTCTCCCTGGTAATCGCTATAGCCAAGCTTTGAGAGTTTTGACTACAACGGTTGCCGATCACCACCTGCTGCTGGGTAAGAACTGGTAAGAATTTGAGATTTGCTTCACGGATTTGTGACTGTCCACCACACCACCACCACCACTTCCTAGTAGTCTGTAGGATCATATTCTTGTGTGTTTCTATTGCTGCTAACCATGGCAGGAACACATGCCGATGAGACTGATTGAGAGAACCTGACAAACAAACAGCTACATGATAAGTTTCAGCAAATAATGATTGGACAGGTGCAAGATGTGGTAAACAGATTTGTCGAGGCCATGGAGAAGATAGATGGCAGTGAGAAGACGTTTGAAACAAAGCTTGATAGCAAGTTTGATGAATTGCTCGCGCGTTTTCCACAACCACCGCCGGCTGCACCTATCGCACCTCTGCAACGACAACAACTACGCCCCCTTCCGAATCAGTATGGACGAGCTCAGCGTGTTCCTATTGAGCCAGACAAAATTCTGGTGCCGCTCTCTGCTGTTGGTGCTTCTTTGGCTCCTGCCATCGCTGCTGCTTTGTACCGACGAGGATGATTATGTGGAAGATTACGAGGATGAGGTTGATCAACATCGTAACTACGTGCAACCACCAGCACCACAACCACCGTGTCGCCCACATGCAAATAATGGCAATGTTAGGGCTCCCCTCAGTACGAGATCATGACCATCTCCCTAAACTGAAATTGAATATTCCACCATTTGAGGGTAGATATGTTCTGATATATATCTTACTTGGGAGTTAGAAACTGAACAACGATTTACATGTTTACAATATCCCGAGGAGAGACGTGTTCTCGCTGCTGTTTGTGCTTTCACTAGCTTTGCATGTGTTTGGTGGTCTCAACATTGTAGATTATATCCTGCTCCAGCTACTTGGGCTGCTTTGAAAACTGCTATGCGTACTCGTTGGGTTCCACCATATTATCAACGTGAATTACTTCAAAAATTGCAGCGTTTAAGACAAGGAAAAATTTGTAGAAGAATATTATCGAATTACAAACCGGCTTGATTAGATGTGGTATTGTTGAGGAGAATGAAGCTATGCTTGCACGCTTTACGGGTGGATTAAATAGAGAGATTCGCACCATTCTAGACTATAAGGATTATAATAATATCACTCGCTTATTCCATCTTGCTTGTAAAGCTGAACGTGAAGTGCGGGATCGACAGCATTGGCGCCGCACTAACTTTTCTCGCAGTCGACCTTCATCGTGGACACCACGCATCATCTACTTCCACCGCACCATCACCTCCTTCAGGTGCCACCTCCAACCGTGATACAAGAAGGCGTGCACAACCACCACTATCTCGCCAAGAGCACACCGCCGGGCCTGCACAGAGCTCTTCTACTTCCATGGCGTCAACAGGCACACAAGTGATATTATTTGTCGTCGTTGTAAGGGAAGAGGACATTTTATGAGAGAATGCAAATCTCAGCGTGTGATGATTGCTACCGAGGATGGTGGGTATGAGTCCGCTAGTGACTATGATGAGGAGACTTTGGCTCTTATTACACATGAGGAACACGGTGGAGATGATTCGATCATGAGACACAATACATGGCTGCTCAAGATGCCGACAGTATGAATGTTTAGTTGCTCAACATGTTTTGAGTGTGCAGGTTACACAAGTGAGCAAAATCAGAGGCATAATTTGTTCCATACAAAGGAGTTGTGAAGGAACGTTCTATTCGCGTCATCATAGATGGAGGGAGCTGCAACAACTTGGCTAGCATGGAGATGGTGGAGAAGCTATCTCTCACCACAAGACCACATCCACATCCTTACTACATCCAATGGTTCAACAACAGCGGCAAGGTGAAGGTAACACGACTTTCGTGTGCATTTTAGTATCTCTACATATGCTGATTATGTTGATTGTGATGTGGTACCTATGCAAGCATGTTCCTTGTTACTTGGTAGACCATGGCAATTTGATAAAATTCAGACACCATGGTAGAAACAATCAAGATACTCTTGTTCATAAGGATAAAAATATTACTTTGCTTCCTATGACTCCGAGTCCATTTTGAAAGATGATATTAATAGAGCTAATAAAGCAAAACAGGAGAAAATAAGAGTGAAAATCAGATTGTGGCAAAAGAATTTGAGCAACACATGAAGCCTAATAATAAACCATCTATCGTTGCTTCGAAATTAAATTGAAAAGTGCATGTTTACTTGCCACCAAATCTGATATTGATGAGCTAGATTTTAGCAAATCTATTTGCTATGCTTTTGTGTGCAAAGAGGCATTATTTTCATTCGAGGACGTGCCTTCCTCTTTGCCCCCTCGCTGTCACTAACATTTTGCAGAGTTCACGACGCCTTTCCACAAGACGTGCCACCGGATTACCACCTATTCGAGGGATTGAGCATCAAATTGACTTAATTCCCGGTGCATCATTACCCAACCGTGCACCATACCGCACCAATCCAGAGGAGACGAAGGAGATTATCGTCAAGTACAGGAGCTGCTCGACAAAGGTTATATACGCGAATCCCTTAGTCCTTGTGCTGTTCCTATTATTCTAGTGCCGAAAAAGGATGGTACGTCACGTATGTGTGTTGATTGTAGAGGCATCAATAATATTACTATTCGTTATCGTCACCCTATTCCTAGGCTAGATGATATGCTTGATGAATTGAGTGGCTCTACAATATTCTCCAAAGTTGATTTGCGTAGTGGATACCATCAAATTCGTATGAAATTGGGAGATGAATGGAAAACAGCATTTAAAACTAAGTTTGGATTATATGAGTGGTTAGTCATGCCTTTTGGGTTAACTAATGCACCTAGTACTTTCATGAGATTAATGAACGAAGTTTTACGTGTTTTCATTGGACGATTTGTGGTAGTCTATTTTGATGATATACTGATTTATAGCAAATCTTTGGAAGAACATTTGGAACATTTACGTGCTGTTTTTAATGCTCTACGTGATGCACGCTTGTTTGGTAACCTTGGGAAGTGCACCTTTTGCACCGATCGAGTATCTTTTCTTGGCTATGTTGTTACTCCACAGGAATTGAAGTTGATAAAGCCAAGATTGAAGCTATTGAGAGTTGGCCGCAGCCCAAAACGGTCACACAAGTGAGGAGTTTTCTTGGCCTCGCTGGTTTCTATAGGCGTTTTGTGAGAGATTTCAGCACCATTGCTGCACCTCTCAACGAGCTTACAAAGAAGGATGTGCCTTTTGTTTGGGGTACCGCACAGGAAGAAGCCTTCACGGTATTGAAAGCTAAGTTGACACATGCTCCTTTACTCCAACTTCCTGATTTTAATAAGACTTTTGAGCTTGAATGTGATGCTAGTGGAATTGGATTAGGTGTGCTATTACAAGATGGCAAACCTGTTGCATACTTTTCTGAAAAATTGAGTGGGCCTAGTCTGAATTACTCTACTTATGATAAAGAATTATATGCTCTTGTTCGGACTTTAGAAACATGGCAACATTATTTATGGCCCAAAGAATTTGTTATACATTCTGATCATGAATCTTTGAAACATATTAAAAGTCAAGCTAAACTAAATCGTAGACATGCTAAATGGGTTGAATTCATTGAGACTTTCCCTTATGTCATTAAACACAAGAAGGGTAAAGAAAATGTTATTGCTTGATGCATTGTCTCGTCGCTATACTATGCTTTCACAACTTGACTTCAAAATATTTGGTTTGGAGACCATCAAAGATCAATATGTGCATGATGCTGATTTTAAAGATGTATTGCAGAATTGTAAAGAAGGAAGAACATGGAACAAGTTTGTCGTTAATGATGGATTTGTGTTCCGTGCTAACAAGCTATGCATTCCAGCTAGCTCCGTTCGTCTTTTGTTGTTGCAGGAGGCGATGGAGGAGGACTAATGGGACACTTTGGCGTGAAGAAGACGGAGGACGACTTGCTACACATTTCTTTTGGCCAAAGATGAGACGGGATGTTGAGCGCTTTATTGCTCATTGCACTACATGTCAAAAAGCTAAATCACGACTCAATCCTCATGGTTTATATATGCCTTTGCCTGTACCTAGTGTTCCTTGGGAGGATATATCGATGGACTTTGTTTTAGGTTTACCTAGAACAAATAAGGGGAGGGATAGCATATTTGTTGTCGTGGATAGATTCTCGAAAATGGCACACTTTATACCATGTCATAAAAGCGATGATGCTGTCAATGTTGCTGATTTGTTCTTTCGTGAAATTATTCGCTTGCATGGTGTGCCAAATACTATTGTTTCAGATCGTGATACTAAATTTCTTAGCCACTTTTGGAGATGTTTATGGGCTAAGTTGGGGACTAAACTGCTTTTAGTACTACTTGTCACCCCAAACCGATGGACAAACTGAAGTAGTCAATAGAACATTGTCTACTATGCTTAGGGCTGTTCTAAAGAAAAATAAGAAAATGTGGGAGGAATGCTTGCCTCATATTGAATTTGCTTATAATCGCTTCATTGCATTCTACTACTAAGATGTGCCCTTTTGAAGTTGTGTATGGTTTCCTACCTCGTGCACCTATTGATTTGTTGCCTCTTCCATCTTCGGAGAAGGTTAATTTTGATGCTAAAGAACGTGCTGAATTGATTTTAAAATGCATGAGTTAACTAAGGAAAACATTGAGCGATGAATGCTAAATATAAACTTGTGGAGATAAGGGTAGAAAACATGTTGTGTTTGCACCGGAGATCTTGTTTGGTTACATTTATGTAAGGATAGATTTCCTGATTTGTGCAAATCAAAGCTAATGCCACGTGCTGCTGGTCCCTTTAAGGTGTTGGAGAAAGTAAATGATAATGCATATAAACTTGAGCTGCCTGCAGATTTTGGGGTTAGTCCCACTTTTAACATTGCAGATTTGAAGCCATATTTGGGTGAGGAAGATGAACTTCCGTCGAGGACGACTTCATTTCAAGAAGGGAGGATGATGAGGACATCAATACCATTGTTACACCCACAGCCTCTGCTGCCACATGTTTACACGCTTGGTATTAAATTGTTGAAGACGCTTCGCAGACCATTATGATTTGATTGAAATTTTGATTTTCTTTCCACCACACGTTCTTCAATGACGTTTTAATCGATTTCACTAAAAAATCCACCATCTCATCGAAAGATCGATGAGATGGTGGATTTCGCTTGGTGGAAGTCGACTTTGACGATCCGACTACGAACGCAGCGAGGACGCCGCTACTTTAGCAATCGCTAAACCAACTCCGAGAGGTTATTGACCACGCCGAGCACGATCAACCTCGACCACTTAAGGTCTGCTTCGCGAGCAAACGAAGAACAAGCAAGAAACTGAGATTGCAACTGGATATTGCGAATATAAGATGAAAGCTTTATTGCTCAAGGTGGGGTTCAGACGCTTTGTCCGGTCGCTGAACACAAACGGCACGCCAAGTTGCAGCTATGGCGAACTTTAATCTAAACAAAACCCGGTTCAAACGACGCCTAAGGGCTGTATATATGGGGAAAAGGAGGGAATTTCGTGGCCTTTGAGGGTGGGGTCCAAACCAACCCTAACTCTTGTTTCCCCACACATACGGACTCTAAAAATAGCCTATACTTAAGTATTTCGAAATTACGGGCCTGGCCCAATAATAAGGTAACGCAGACCTAGAATAGCCTATGGACTAATATTATGAAGTGGCATCTTGTATATTTCGTCCAAGGCTTCATGCACTCCTTATGGTGGCTTCAAAGTCCTCGAATCATCACTTGTAACTCCGTTTGATCCTTTGCGCATGCCATCAACTCCATGCGTGTTCTTGCTCCAATGTTCATCCTTCTCCAAGCTAGGCCCTTCATTTGTAAGCAAAACAAATGTATCCAATTTAGGCAGCATCATATTCTCATGAACATTAGAATCATTACCAAGAAACGAAAGTACCTGGTAATTTAATTGGCGTGCACGAGCTCTAGTAATTGGTCCCGTATATGTAACAGTAGGGGTTGTGGGTGTAACAATGGTATTGATGTCCTCATCATGTGGGGCTAGATGTGTTGATGTAGAGTCCATGGGGATGATGGAAGGATGCTCCGCATCATATCCCCTCCCTTCGAAAGGATCCGACCTCGGATCAAGATCTTCATCACCATGGAAAGGCGAGAGGTCTTTGACGTTGAAGGTGTCGCTCACGTTGTACTTGTCGCTTGGTATGTCGAGCTTGTAGGCGTTGTTCTTGTAGCGTGCTAACACCTTGAAGGGTCCATGGCTCGAGGTAGAAGTTTGGACTTGCGTTCATTGGGGAAGCGTTCCTTGCGAAGGTGTAGCCACACGAGATCGCCTATGTTGAAGATCATGGGTTGCTTGTCGATGTTGAGCTTGGTCGTTAGTCGTTGTACTTGGCGCCGATGTTGTGTCTTGTATCTTCATGCATCTTCTTGATGTAGCTTGCACGTGCACTTGCGCCGAGGTTGGTGCGCTTTGTAGAGGAAGAGGTAGAATGTCCAATGGGGACAATGGGTTGAAGCCGTGACGACCTCAAGGAGACTTGCCGGTAGTCGAATGTCTTGCACGGTTGTAGGCGATTTCGGCGATGGGTAGACATGCTTCCCACTCCTTGATGTTCTTCTTGATCAACACGCCAAGTAGAGTGGAGAGAGTCCGTTCGTCACCTCCGCTTGGCCGCCGGTTTGAGGATAGTATGCGGATGAGAACAAGAGCTTGATTCCAGCTTGGCCCATAGAGTCTTCCCAAAGTAACTCAAGAACTTGACGTCATGGGTCGGAGACGATTGTCTTCGGTACTCCATGAAGGCGCAAGATTTCCTACAAAAGAGATTTGCAATATGTGAAGCATCGCTCACCTTGTTGCAAGGAATGAAATGTGCCATCTTAGAAAATTGGTCCACAACAACAAACACGGAATCCTTTCCATTTTGAGTTCTAGGCAAACCAAGTACAAAATCCATGCTAATGTCTTCCCAAGGTTGATAAGGAATAGGAAGAGGCATGTAAAGACCATGAGATTGAGCTTTTGACTTAGCTTTGCGGCATATAGAGCATCGGGTGGTGAAGCGAGACATCTCAAACATCTTGGGCCAAAAGTAGTTCTTGGAGAGCGTGGCGAAGGTCTTGTCGCGTCCAAAATGTCCCATGAGTCCACCTCCATGAGCCTCTTGCAAAAGTAGCAAACGAAGAGAAGACTCGGTATGCAAAGTTTGTTAGCTCTCATAAGATAACCATCCTTAAGGTAATATTGTTCCCAAGATGTATGGCCAAACATTTAGCATAATGAGGTGCAAAAGATGGATCACAAGCATACAAATCTTTTATGTGCTCAAAGCCAATAACATTCAACTCAAGTTGGGTGACAAGCGTGCATATTCGTGAAAGTGCATCGGCAACTACATTTTCCTTGCCCTTAATGTACTTGATCACATATGGAAAAGATTCAATAAATTCACTCCATTTGGCATGACGCTTGTTCAATTTAGTTTGACCTTTTAAGTACTTAAGCGCTTTCATGATCGGTATGGATGACAAACTCATGAGGTCTAAGATAATGTTCCCAAACATTTAGCACACGCACTAAAGCATACAATTCTTTGTCATACACGGATAGTTAAGTTGAGCACCGGAGAGTTTTTCACTAAAATAAGCAATGACTCGCTTTTCTTGCATTAAAACTCCGCCAATTCCGTACCACTTGCATCACAATGGACCTCAAAAGTTTTGTCAAAATTGGGCAAAGCAAGAATTGGAGCATGAGTAAGTAAAGACTTGAGCTCATCAAAAGCGCTTTGATTGCAGAGGTCCCCAAACAAAAGGAGTATTCTTCTTACTCAAAGCATGCAAAGGGCTGCAATAGTGCTAAAGTTTTTCACAAAGCGCGATAAAAACCAGCAAGACCAAGGAAACTTCGCACTTGTTGCAAATTGGTGGGTTAGGGCCAAGTTTTAATTATGTTGATCTTAGTTTCATCAACATGGACACCCTTGAAGAGACAACGAAACCCAAGAAAACCACTTTGTCAACTCCAAAAGTGCATTTTTTCAAGTTGGCATAAAGACTTTCCTTTCAAGCGTTTGCAAAACAAGCTTAACATGATCAAGATGCTCTTTCATGGTTTTGCAAAACACAAGAATATCATCGAAGTAAACCACAACAAAGATTCCAATATAAGGTCTAAGCACATGATGCATGAGACGCACAAAAGTTCCGGGGGCTTCCGACAAACCCATAGGCATAACCAACCACTCATATAAGCCAAATTTGGTTTTAAAAGCTGTTTTCCATTCATCACCCTCATGAATGCGGATTTGATAATAGCCACTTTTAAGATCAATTTTTGAGAAAAAGTTGGCTCCACTAAGTTCATCAAGCATATCATCTAAGCGAGGAATGGGATGCCTATAGCGCACGGTGATAGCATTTATGGGTCTACAATCGGAGCACAAGCGGAAACTTCCATCGGGCTTAGGCACAAGAATAACGGGTACGGCACAAGGGCTTAAGCTTTCACGTACATGACCGTTGTCGATTAGTTGTTGTACTTGCCGTTGAATCTCCTTGGTTTCTTCGGGATTGACACGGTAGGGAGCTTTGTTTGGAAGTGGCGCTCCGGGGATGAGGTCGATTCGTTGCTCAATGCGTCGAAGAGGAGGTAGACCCGGAGGTAGCTCATCGGGGAAAACATCTTGAAATTCCTGCAAAAGAGATTGAAACACGAAAGGTAGCTCATGAGTGGTGTTAGTTTGTGGTTCTCCATCCTTGCACACTAGGACAAAGTGCATCACACTCGATGGGTTCTCACACACTTCTCTCATCTCATGTTTGGTGGCGAATAGTATGAGGTTTTTCTCTCTAGGTGAAGAGGCGCTCAAATTTGGCTTGTGGCTCTCACTCACTTTTTGGTGGCTCACTTTCTCACTCTTCTCTCTTTGGTTGGTGGCTTGTTTGTCAGCTATCACTTGACTAGGAGACATGGGTCGTAGGACATATTCTTTGCCTTTCATCTTGAAGCTATAGTGGTTTGTACGCCCATTGTGGTAGACACCACGGTCGAATTGCCATGGCCGACCAAGGAGGAGGTGGCAAACGGTCATCGGGACCACATCACACTCCAAAGTGTCCTCATATGCACCTATTTTGAATGATACTTGGACCGTATGCTCAACTCGTATAGTGCCGGAGTCACTTAGCCATTGAACCTTGTAGGGGTGCGGGTGCTTCTTCTTGACCAATTGAAGCTTGGAGCATAGTTCTTCGCTTGCTGTTGTGGCAACTACCTCCATCGATGATGACCTTGACGGATCATCCATTGATGCCGCCTTTGTGTGGAAGATGTGGCATCGCTGGTCTTCTTCTTGTTGATGTTGAAGTGTCAAGACCTTGGAGACAACGAGGGCGGGCTCAGATCTTCATCACAAAAGACTTGATCATCTTCATCCTCATTCACGCCGCAAAGGCATGGCCACTTGCTCAATAGCTT
The DNA here is from genome assembly GCA_021437245.1 of Aegilops speltoides. NCBI lineage: Eukaryota > Viridiplantae > Streptophyta > Magnoliopsida > Poales > Poaceae > Aegilops > Aegilops speltoides. The sequence goes on along the minus strand of CM038143.1, from coordinate 245,967,531 downwards.
CCATTTCATCTTCACTCATTGAGTCGTATGTGCCATCGCGTTGAGGATCATGGTGCGCTTGTTGGTGCATTCATAGGACTTGTGGCCTCGGCCGCCGCAAGTGAAACACTTGAAGGAGCTTGTCTTGACGGTCTCATTGGTTGGAGTAGATGATGAAGCACGCGGCTTGAAGTTGCTTGTAGTAGGAGGAAGACGACTTGAACTTGTGGAAGTTTTCTTGTAACTTGACTTGTCGTCGTTGCTTGGAGAAGGCTTGATTGATGTCGGTTGGAGTAGTTGTTGAAACTTGGTTGTTGGAGAAGCCGTATCTTGGAGGAGTACTTGGCGTGCTTTGAAGTCATCTTGCACTTGACGCCCGCCTTTGTAGCTTGATGCACGAGCTCAATGAGGTTGGAGTAGGGTTGGAAGTCGGCGATCTTCTTGATGGGATGATTGAGTCCATTCAAGAATCATGCCATTGTTTGCTCATCATCTTCCTTGACATTGGCTCGAATCATGGCAATCCCCATTTCTTTGTAGTATTCTTCAACACTCTTTGTTCCTTGCTTGAGGAGTTGTAGCTTCTTGAAGAGATCACGGTTGTAGTAGGTGGGCACAAAGCGTGCTCGCATGACATCCTTCATTTGAGCCCAAGTGGTGATTTGGGGTTCACCTCTTGCTTGTCGGCGCTCAAGGATTTGTTCCCACCATATGAGCACATAGTCTTGGAACTCAAGGGATGCCATAGCGATCTTCTTTTCTTCATCATAGTTGTGCAAACGAAAGATTTTGTCAACCTTCAATGCCCATGAGAGGTATTCTTCGGTATCATTTGTTCCATTGAACTTGGGCATTGTGAACTTGAGCTTGCCATAGCGTTGTTCTTCATTGTGTTGAGGTCGATTTTGATGATGACGTTCTTGACATGGAGGGTAATCATCCTCATGTTGCTCTTGGCGAGGAGGAAGTCCATGATCAATTTGCTCTTGTTGACCTTGAGGTTGAGGATAAGCTTGAGGAGCTTGACGTTGCGCACGCGGATGGTAGTTCCTCTCTTGTATTTCTTCACGAAGTGCTTCTTCTTGATTGCGCCTTTCGCGATTGCGCTTGGCGAGAGCTCGAGTTGATGCTTGAAGGGCGCGTTCCGCCTCAAGAGCTTGTGCTTCTCGTTGTTGTTGTTGAAGACGCTGAGCCTCGGCGCCTTGTTGCTCTTGGTGTAGGCGCTTCGTTTTGTTCTTGTTGGTGGCGAAGACGTTGTCGTTCTTGAGCTTGAGCAAACGCCATTTGGCTCGATTGAGGACGAGGAACTTCTTCATCAACTTGCTCTTGGAGATTCTTGTCGTGTAGCGGGTTGCGAGATGCATGACGGTCTTGACGCTGCTCGACGAAGAATGTTCGATGACGGTGTACTTGTGTCGGAGAAGGAGTCGCCGGAGTGGTGACTTGAGTGGCTCCGCCTTGAGTGTGAAGAGGTAGAAGTACGCGGTTCACCAACAAGGCGCGGATCTTGTCCATTCTTGCATCGTTTCTTTCTTGTGCGCTACGAGTTTGTTGTCGGTAATCGCGTACGCTTTCTCGAGAGTCGCAAGTCGGTGGAGAGGTTGTCGATCGCGCTCGCCATTACTTGTTGCTCATGATGGAGAGCTCGTTCGCGCCAAAGAGGTGGCTCTTGGTGACGTATGATGACATGTCGTCGTCTTGCTCGATGAAGAGTGGATTTGTCGAAGAACTTGGCCTATCCATCATTTCAAGCAAATTGTGAGTGGTTGATAGAGGCGGGGTGTCCCGATCTTTCGATGAGATGATAACTATTGATTTGGTGAAGATGACTTTGACGATCCGACTACAAACATGCACGACGTTGCGCCTTAGCAATCGCTAAACCAACTCCGAGAGGTTATTGACCACGCCGAGCACGATCAACCTCGACCACGAAGGTCTATTCCTGCAAGCAATCAAGAACAAGCAAGAATATGATAAAAGCAATCTGAATATTGCGAGTATGTATGAAGTATTGATAGAGGTGGGGATCCGTAGCGGTCTTGGTCTGGTCGTTGGACACAAACGAAGTACACGGTTGCAATGACTAACTTTAACTAAACAAATCCCCAGGGAAAAGCTACTAGATGGATCTACTTATATAGGAGCAAGGGGTGGCGCCAAGGAGGTGGGAGGATGTCCCAAGGCAGCCTAAAACTAACCCTAGGTCGTACAAGGCCAATGGGCCCAAGTGGAGGTGACGTAACACCTTTGGACTTGTAGTTTGACTCGGATTCTGCTGCAGCGTCAGATTGTTTCGTCTATAACTCAACGCTCCGGACGGATTTTAAGGTGATTCCAATTGTGCTCGAAAGAGCATGAAATCTACTTACCAACAAAAAAAAGAATCACCCAATTCGGAGTCGGTATGAAAAAGTTGTTGGCGTTTTGAGTCAGGTATGTCTGTGCAGTCCGAATCTGAGTCCAAAACGTGAGAGACTTGGACTGATCTTCTCTTGGGCCAAAAGTGACGTGAGAGAACTTTTGAACAGCAAATAAACATCTCTTTCTTCCTTATCTTCATATGTGGATTGTACAAATGTCCCATACACCTGCAATTAGACAAAACACAAAAGTGTGTGAAGTATTTTTGTTCGATAACATAAATAGATTATTGAATAGTTTGCACTAGAAATCACCGACAAATATGCATGTATGCAATATTTTGGTCATATCCAAGGTAGTCATGTCCTCATCATCCTCCCTTCTTGAAAATAAAGCCGCCCTCGGCGTTGCTTAATCTGAAATGTGGCTAACAAAAGAGACAAGGTGTACATGTTGTATATGTATATGTCATCCATTTTTACTTCCCTCGATTTTTGCATATATGACACATGAATAGATGAGTAACTTGCATAGTTCATAAAATCTAAAGCCAACAAATTAGCACAAGAACTAGAAGGCATGAAAATATTGCAACTCAGTTTGCACATATAAGTGAAGCTCTTATTTATTTCAAAAGATTGACAATGTTCATCATTAAACCATCCCAACATTGGTGAATAAACCTTATTTGAATCAAATTTACATGCTACAACATGCTTAGATAAGCAAACATGCAATGAGTCATTCGACACGTAATCATCACCAAGATTAGAGGTCATATCAAAATGATTAAACATTGATTCTTTTGCATCAACAGTTAATTCAACGGGTGCACTCAAAATTATTGGTATTTCAGTTGTTTGATCACATGACGATTCATGACAGTTTCAAGATTCTCTAAAATAGGTGATGTGCTCAAATCACTGTGTAACTCAACACATGATGCATTCAAGTTAACTAGGGATGCATCATTCTCATGTGAAGTTAAATCATCAATACCTTTATCATTACCTTGTCGCAAAGACGTAGCTGATGTAGGTACAGACGTAGACAATGCACCATGCTCTTGAGATGATGCCGCTCACAATCCGAGGTGGGGCTGCTCTAGTAGGTGCAATGGTGGAGGAACCAACCGCGGTGGTGAGCATGAACTGGAATAGTAGTTGTTGTAGTCACCCAATGCATCCTCCTGATTCTGTCTCTCAAAGGTACAAGCACGAACATACATACTAGTAATGCAACGAGGAATATACTGAAATCTTTCCTGAATATCATGGTTCAAACCACCAAAAAATCTATTCATTGTATCATCCTTAGATTCTTCTATGTCACAATGATGCATATAAGATTTGAACTCTTTGTAGTAAGCATGAACAGTGTTGTTGCCTTGTTTAAATTGTTCAAATTTGTGAAGCAATTCACGACGATAGTAAGGAGGGAAAAAATGTTGTCTCATTACATCTTTCAAATCTTTCCAAGTTGTGGGTTGGTTATCAATATTTTTCTTACAATGCACACTCCACCAAACTGAAGCAAAACCAAGAATGCTCTAGTGGCAGCTCAGACTCGCCAAGTTCGTAAAAGTCATGGTTACTAAAACTTGTTCTACTTCAAATTCCCAAGCTAGATAAATAGCAGGATTAAATCTACCCTCAAATGACGGTAAAGAGATAACCTGACCATGTGGTTGTGTGTGTTGTCCCAACTCGTGATGGTGAAGATGTGTCCATCGTCCAAGAACTTCTATCTCCGTAACTCGTCATGATTAGTAGAAACAAGAAACAAAATTTCAGAATAATGTTCCTATGAACTACTAGGATGTGGTTGTAAAGTGCTCACAAGAAAGCAAATATCAATATCTTACAAGTTCTTACCATGCGGCGGTGGTGACAGCAACCAGCGATGTCAAATAACTCAAGATTGTGTAAAGCGATTGCCGAGGGAACGACGATACATGGTGTAGAAATATGTGGAGCTGGGTTGGCTATATATGGTAGCAAAAGATTAGCAATAATCAATTCAGAGATCCAATGTTGAATAAACGCTCAACGACGGTACTGTGCTGGTCCTAGGCTAGACCGGACTAGAGACGCGAGCCTAGAACACTAATGAGGTCACGGCGTAGCACAACTAGCATCAATGAAGGATACTAAGTAGCTCTTGACAGCAAGATATAAGTGAAGATCACAACGGCAGTGAAGATAATGATGAAAAACAACTGCCAAGCAGGACATACAACAACTCTCTCTTCAACTTTCCTCTTGAAAAGTTTGAGCCAATTTTTTGATAAATTATTTCAAATAATGCTACTAACTCAAGCTTTCCAATGCAAAAATGATGAGGACATCAATACCATTGTTACACCCACAGCCCCTACTGCTATACATACTGGACCAATTACTAGAGCTCACAAGACGCCAACTAAATTACTGTGTACTTTCGCTTCTTGGTAATGATTCTAATGTTCATGAGAATATGATGTCGCTTAAATTGGATACATTTGTTTTGCTTACAAATGAAGGGCCTAGCTTGGAGAAGGATGAACATTGGAGCAAGAACAAGCATGGAGATGATGGCATGCGCAAGGGGGACAAGAATAGAGTTACAAGTGATGATTTCAGACTTTGAAGCCACCATAATGAGTGCATGAAGCCTTGGACGAAATATACAAGATGCCACTTCATAAATTTCGTCCAGAGGCTATTCTAGGTGCTCGTCACCTTATTATTGGGCCAGGCCCATGTAATTTCGAAATACATTAGTATAGGCTATTTTTAGAGTCCGTATGTGTGGGGAAACAAGAGATAGGGTTAGTTTCGACCCCTCCACCAAGGGCCACGAAATTCTCCCCTCTTCCTCCATATATACAGCCCTTAGGGCACCGCTTAGACTTTGGGTTTTGTTTAGATCAAAAGTTCGCCATAGCTGCAACTTCGCAGCATTTCGCTTGTGTTCAACGACTGCATAAAGGCGCCACGTAACCCCACCTTGATCAATAAAGCTTTCATCTTATATTCGCAATATCCAGATTGCAATCTTAGTTTCTTGCTTGTTCTTCGCTTGCTCGCAGAAATAGACCCTCGTGGTCGTTGATCGTGTTCGGCGTGGTCAATAACCTCTCGGAGTTGGTTTAGCGATTGCTAAGGCGCGACGCCCTCGCACGCCGTAGTCGGATCGTCAAAGTTGACTTCCACCAAAGCGAAATCCACCATCTCATCGAAGACGGGACACCTCTGCCTCTATCAAGTGGCATCGAGAGCGAAAAAAATTCAGAGTGTGCTTTTCCTTTGTTTACGCAGCGCCGTGATTTTGTTAGTGTTCTAGGCTCGCGTCTCTAGCACGGTCTAGCCTAGGACCAGCACAAGACCGTCGTTGAGCGCTTATTCAACTTTGCATCTCTGATTTGATTATTGTCACCCTTTTGCTACCATATTATAAGCCTTCCCAGCTCCACATACATCTACGCCGTATGCTTGATTCTCCCCGTAATCGCTATAGCCAAGCTTTGAGAGTTTTGACTACAACGGTTGCCGATCACCACCGCTGCTGGGTAAGAACTGGTAAGAATTTGAGATTTGCTTCACGGATTTGTGACTGTCCACCACACCACCACCACCACTTCCTAGTAGTCTCAGAGGATCATATTCTTGTGTGTTTCTATTGCTGCTAACCATGGCAGGAACACAGCCGATGAGACTGATTGGGAGAACCCGACAAACAAACAGCTACATGATAAGTTTCAGAAATGATGATTGGACAGGTGCAAGATGTGGTAAACAGATTTGACGAGGCCATGGAGAAGATAGATGGCATTGAGAAGACGTTTCAAACAAAGCTTGATAGCAAGTTTGATGAATTGCTCGTCGCTTTCCACAACCACCGCCGGCTGCACCTATCGCACCTCTGCAACGACAACAACTCGCCCCTTCCGAATCAGTATGGACGAGCTCAGCGTGTTCCTATTGAGCCAGACAAAATTCTGGTGCCGCTGCTACGCTGTTGGTGCTTCTTTGGCTCTCGCCATCGCTGCTGCCGGTACCGACGAGGATGATTATGTGGAAGATTACGAGGATGAGGTTGATCAACATCGAACTACGTGCAACCACCAGCACCACAACCACCAGTGTCGCCCACATGCAAATAATGGCAATGTTAGGGCTCCCCTCAGTACGAGATCATGACCATCTCCCTAAACTGAAATTGAATATTCCACCATTTGAGGGTAGATATGTTCCTGATATATATCTTACTTGGGAGTTAGAAACTGAACAACGATTTACATGTTTACAATATCCCGAGGAGAGACGTGTTCCTGCTGCTGTTTGTGCTTTCACTAGCTTTGCATGTGTTTGGTGGTCTGAACATTGTAGATTATATCCTGTTCCAGCTACTTGGGCTGCTTTGAAAACTGCTATGCGTATCGTTGGGTTCCACCATATTATCAACGTGAATTACTTCAAAAATTGCAGCGTTTAAGACAAGGAAAAATTTCTGTAGAAGAATAATATCGTGAATTACAAACCGGCTTGATTAGATGTGGTATTGTTGAGGAGAATGAAGCTATGCTTGCACGCTTTTCGGGTGGATTAAATAGAGAGATTCGACCATTCTAGACTATAAGGATTATAATAATATCACTCGTTTATTCCATCTTGCTTGTAAAGCTGAACGTGAAGTGCAGGATCGACAGGCATTGGCGCGCACTAACTTTTCTGCAGGTCGACCTTCATCGTGTTTGCACCTGGAGATCTTGTTTGGTTACATTTGCGTAAGGATAGATTTCCTGATTTGCGCAAATCAAAGCTAATGCCACGTGCTGCTGGTCCCTTTAAGGTGTTGGAGAAAGTAAATGATAATGCATATAAACTTGAGCTGCCTGCAGATTTTGGGGTTAGTCCCGCTTTTAACATTGCAGATTTGAAGCCATATTTGGGTGAGGAAGATGAACTTCCGTCGAGGACGACTTCATTTCAAGAAGGGGAGGATGATGAGGACATCAATACCGTTGTTACACCCACAGCCCCTACTGCTATACATACCGGACCAATTACTAGAGCTCACAAGACGCCAACTAAATTACCGGTACTTTCGCTTCTTGGTAATGATTCTAATGTTCATGAGAATATGATGCTGCCTAAATTGGATACATTTGTTTTGCTTACAAATGAAGGGCCTAGCTTGGAGAAGGATGAACATTGGAGCAAGAACAAGCATGGAGATGATGGCATGCTAAGGGGGACAAGAATAGAGTTACAAGTGATGATTTCAGGACTTTGAAGCCACCATAATGAGTGCATGAAGCCTTGGACGAAATATACAAGATGCCACTTCATAAATTTCGTCCAGAGGCTATTCTAGGTGCTCACGTCACCTTATTATTGGGCCAGGCCCATGTAATTTCGAAATACATTAGTATAGGCTATTTTAGAGTCCGTATGTGTGGGAAACAAGAGATAGGGTTAGTTTCGACCCCTCCACCAAGGGCCACGAAATTCTCCCCTCTTCCTCCATATATACAGCCCTTAGGGCACCGCTTAGACTTTGGGTTTTGTTTAGATCAAAAGTTCGCCATAGCTGCAACTTCGCGTTTCGCTTGTGTTCAACGACTGCACAAAGGCGCCACGTAACCCCACCTTGATCAATAAAGCTTTCATCTTATATTCGCAATATCCAGATTGCAATCTCAGTTTCTTGCTTGTTCTTCGCTTGCTCGCAGGAAATAGACCTCGTGGTCGTTGATCGTGCTCGCGTGGTCAATAACCTCTCGGAGTTGGTTTAGCGATTGCTAAGGCGCGACGTCCTCGCACGCTCGTAGTCGGATCGTCAAAGTCGACTTCCACCAAAGCGAAATCCACCATCTCATCGAATCCGTATCCATATACCAGTTGATATGAGTTGATATGAGGAGTTAAAGAATTCTAAACCTGGCCTGAAAAATTGGAACAAGTTGTGTCCACGAACTTCAGAGGGCAAAAAGACCTATTTAGAAGCCGATTTTGAGGTGTTAAATATAGAACTAGCTTCTGCAATTATTTAGATGCGGCTCGTTCCTAGCTTCAATTTGAGTACTCACGGAGCCAACACGGACTTCATATGAGGAAGATACACCTGTTTTATCGAATAAAGTGCGCAAAAGCAGATTCCAATCCGAATTCAGTACGAGATTGATTCGAGATAGATCCGATTTTTTCTTCTCTCTTTTTCTCACTCTTTTTTTTCTTTTTTCTCTCTCTTTTCTTTTTTTCTTTCCTTTTTTCTTTTTTTTTCTCTTTTTTCTCCCTCTTTCCAAGACAAACTAGATAAGATGCAGATTGGATCAGGCGAAGATGTGAATGACCTCAACTATGAATATGACAATGAACAGCGTGTAGCACGTGGTGGAAATTAATAGATGAGATGGTGGACAGCGGAAGGGATAATGATGCAGCGGCGGTGTGACTAATGTGAACAGAACTCGAAACTCTAAAGGAACTAGACACTAAGACCAGCAACTGACACGACGATGCAACCGATAGTTCAACTATGCAAGCAATGAATAGAAAATTGCAAAGGCTCAGACTGGCTTGGATAAAGGATGAACAAATCTAACTTTTTTTGTGGCTTTTTTATGGACTGTAGGTATGAACGACAAATGCGATCTAAACTATGAAAAACTGGAAAATCTCACCGAGCAACCTGAAAACTGATACCACTTGATAGAGGCGGGGGTGTCCCGATCTTTCGATAAGATGATAACTATCGATTTGGTGGAGACGACTTTGACGATCCGACTACAAACATGCACGACGTTGCGCCTTAGCAATCGCTAAACCAACTCCGAGAGGTTATTGACCACGCCGGAGCACAATCAACCTGACCACGAAGGTCTATTCCTGCAAGCAATCGAAGAACAAGCAAGAATATGATAAAAGCAATCTGAATATTGCGAGTATATATGAAGTACTGATAAAGGTGGGGATCCGTAAGCGGTCTTGGTCTGGTCGTTGGACACAAATGAAGTACACGAAGTTGCAATGGCTAACTTTTAACTAAACAAATCCCCAGGGAAAAGCTACTAGATGGATCTACTTATATAGGAGCAAGGGGTGGCGGCCAAGGAGGTGGGAGGACGTCCCAAGGCAGCCTAAAACTAACCCTAGGTCGTACAAGGCCAATGGGCCCAAGTGGAGGTGACGTAACACCTTTGGACTTGTAGTTTGACTCGGATTCTGCTGCAGCGTCAGATTGTTTTGTCTATAACTCAACGCTCCGGACGGATTTTAAGGTGATTCCAATTGTGCTCGAAAGAGCATGAAATCTACTTTCCAACAAAAAAAGAATCACCCAATTCGGAGTCCGTATTAAAAAGTTGTTGGCGTTTTGAGTCAGGTATGTCTGTGCAGTCCGAATCTGAGTCCAAAACGTGAGAGACTTGGACTCTATCTTCTCTTGGGCCAAAAGTGACGTGAGAGAACTTTTTGAACAGCAAATAAACATCTCTTTCTTCCTTATCTTCATATGTGGATTGTACAAATGTCCCATACACCTGCAATTAGACAAAACACAAAAGTGTGTGAAGTATTTTGTTCGATAACATAAATAGATTATTGAATAGTTTGCACTAGAAATCACCTGACAAATATGCATGTATGCAATATTTTTGGTCATATCCAAGGTAGTCATGTCCTCATCAGTGGTAGAAGGAGAAGAATGAATACCAATGTACCTTTGGCCGAAGTTGAAGATGAATCAAGTTCACTAAAATGCGGACAATGAAATAGCACTATTGGTACCGATCCTTGTCGATTCTCATACCTACACAAGTAAAAGCTTTTGGTGGAGCTTGGTTAGGATGGTGGCACAAAATTGATTGCAATTGTTAGCTTGACTCAAAAATGTTGAAGAAGATTCGCAAATTCGCAAATGTAACAAGTAGACCAAGCAAGTAATGGTACACGGAAACACACACGCAAATAGATAAATGGGATTGTGCAAACCAAAAGTGAGCCAAAATGTGGAATCCACGAAAATGCTCATGTTGCACAATACTAGAGAGACGCTAGCACGATTGCACAATAGGCGGATACGGAGCTTGTGCACAACCTACTAGGCAAAAATGCAACGATCTTTATCCCAAGTATGCTATATGTATGGTATTTCGGTGCAATGATCCAAGATGATCTTATATGACAATCTTAATGTAGTATGATGCTATGGTTCTTGCTTATAAGCTCTTTGCTTATCTTTCCCTTTTGCTTAAAAGCTTGGGTGGCTCTTTCTCTTATGCAAACTTCACGAACCAAGATAGCAATTGTGTATGCGATGACAACTTTGTGACACACAAGTGGATCTCAAGATATGCACCACTATGGTATGGTATGTATGATCCCTAATGTGCACAAGGCATGTTGCCGGCAATACTCAATGGCTAGTCTCGATGGGTAAGCAACGCAAAAGATGGGCTATGTTGGTTATCAATGCAATTGCGAGAGATGACAAAGATGTCGCCGAGGTTACCGTCCTTGGCGATGATGAGTCCGTGGCGAAGATGAGCGGTGGTGATGTTGACGAGAACCGCACTCTATATAGCCAAACACAATAGGACACGGGAACCACAACTCAAATTCACAAAGAACAAAAGCAACAATGGTGGTAGCGGAAAGTGGAGGTGGTATAGCGTATGATGTGGTGAAAGCCCTAGGCAAAGATGCCAATATTCGGAAATTTAGATGGTGTCCAATGGTGTTGTAGCCTATCTAGGAGGATGGGGAATGTCAATAGCTTCTCAACGAGCTAAAGAACGCGAAAATCGGACTCGGATGTGGAAGTTATGGTGAAAAACTCGAAAGTCGAATCGCCAGGCGGTAGTACTGCTGGGAAGGGCGGTAGTACCGCTTCGTGTCGGGATTTTAGACTATTTCGCCGAACAGGCCTGGCGGTAGTACTGTTCATGGGCGGTAGTACCGCTTGAGGTTCTCAGCGGTAGTACCGCTCAGAGGACGGTAGTACCGCTCGGTCGGATTTTCTCGATTGCTCAATGGTTTCGCGATTTTGGGGCGGAAATGGGTGATTTCGGGGTCAAAATTCGATGGATTTTGTGGATGGAAAGAGGTGAAACTTGGGGAGATGCTAGATCGACTCGAAACCAAGCAAATCCACGGATCAAAATCAACAAAACATCATCAAACCAACAAATCACAAAAAATTTTGGGGATATTTTTGGTGGGGATTTTCGGATTTAGGACGAAAACAACAAAATCAAGCTAGAAAACATGGGGTAGGGGCTCCAAAAATGTGATCAACGTGGCTCATGATACCATATGATGTAGGGTGGAACCCTAATTCGTCGATCTTTCACGTTTGGAGGGGATCCTACGGAGGAAAACACGAAGAACACGTGGAAGCACGAGAGGAAATCACGGGGAAGAACGAGAGAGACACTCAACCGACAAGGGATCAATCACACAAGGTCTAGATCAGCGAAGCACGAGTGATACATGGTCCAAAATCAACAAAGGAAAGATACAAAGGTAGCCGTTCTTCTCCGAGAGGAGGTCTTGAATCCACAAGGGATCTTCCCAGATAGGGGTCTTGAATCTGATGGATCTTCTCCTAGACGGAGGTCCTGATCTCCGTGGAGAAGTACCGGTGGATGAGCAAAGGCTCTCACACACAAATATGAGCTAATCCAATGCTAACCCTAGAAAGGATGAGGAGAGGGTCTATTTATAGTCTAGGTTCTCCAAGGGGTAAGTTGGGGGCGAAATGAGTACATGGGCCTCGGCCCGAAACGCTGCACGCAGGCAGGGCGGTAGTACCGGTCCTATGAACGGTAGTACCGCTTGAGGCGCTTCAGCGGTAGTACCGCTCAGGAGGGCGGTAGTACCGCTCTGGCGCCGTTCGATTCCTGGAGTTTGTCGGGTTCGGCGGAAGTAGGGCGGATCTCGAGCGGTAGTGCCGCTTGGCTCGGCTCAGCGGTAGTACCGCTTGGCTTGAGCGGTAGTACCGCTCGTCCTGGACTCTGCAGCTCCTCCTCTCGCTCTTGATGTCCATCTTGAGCTGTAGCTTCTTCTAGGTTGACTCCTTGGTACCTAAGCATGCATAGCATTTCCGTTTGAGGTAGTAACCATGTCTCATGTGAATCAAAAGGGAATTGTGAGAGGAGTGATGTCACCTCGGTTTCAAGAGCTCTTGCACGTGCTCGAGTTATAGGTCCTTGTGGGGCTGGATGTGTTGATGTAGAGTCCATGGGGATGATGGAAGGATGCTCCGCATCACTTCGTGTCACCGTTTTGTGATTGGAGGCCCATATGATGTGGCACCTCGTAGCTCGTCTCCATGACCGAAGGGAATGTCCCATGCTCGGCCATCTTCCTTGGGTGGCTTCCGAAGATGGAAGTGTCGCCCTCACTCGTAGTTGGTCGCCTTGGACTTGATGAGGTCGATGTAGGCGTACTCGTGGGAAGTAGGCGAAGATGCCGTACATCCAAAGGCGAAGATGCCTTGATAGCACTTGGCGAAGATGCCAAAGTGGTTGGTGTAGCCGTAGCGCCGTCTTGGTGGTGGTCATCTCGCGGTCTTCTTTTGGCTCTTGAAGCTTGGACTTGGCGTGAAGTAGGTCTTGTTGGGACTTGTGCATTTGCGCTTGTGGAGCATCTTCATGATGATGATGTTGTCGTGCTTGAGCTCGTAGTAGATGTCGTCCGTCGTCGTCGTGCACATGTTGCTTGGAGGTGACTTGGCCTTCATGACGATGTGGATCACGAACGTGATGGTGGTCTCCATGTAGATGTGGACGAGGACGATTTGCACTTGCATCTTTTTCGCGCTCCGAAGACTTGTGGCTTGACCGTCGTCGTCTTGAGGATGATGAAGTGGAAGAAGACTTGATCAAGGGCCGAATCTCTTCCATCCTCGCATCTTGCTCCTCCTTTTGTGCGGCAAGCTTGTTGTCGATGCGCACTTGCAATCTTGATTGTGCGCCTTGCATTTGTCGTTGTAGTTCGAAGATGGACCTTTTGGTGATGTAGTTGTTCATGCCGTCGTTGTTGTCGTAGACCGGAGAGGAAATGCCTTGCCTATCCATCACAAGACTCGGGCAAATATGAGTGGGAGAAAGAGAAGAACCAATACCAATGTACCTTTGACCAAAGTTGAAGATGAATCAAGTTCACTCAAATACGGACAATGAAATAGCACTATTGGTACCAATCCCTGTCGATTCTCACACCTACACAAGTAAGGCTTATAGTGGAGCTCGGTGAGGATAGTGGCACAAAAATTTAATGCAAAATGTTAGCAAGAGTCAATAATGTTGAAAAAGATTCACAAATTCGCAAGTGAGACAAATGGACCAATAGCGAAGAAAGGTACACGGAAACACACACACGGATAGATAAATGGGGTCGTGCAACCAAGGAATGAGCACAAAATGTGGAATCCACGGAAAACGCTCGTGTTGCACAACTCAAGAGAGACGCTAGCACGATTGCTCAATAGGCGGATACGACACTTGTGCACAACCTATAAGATGCAAAATGGATATTCTTTCTATCCCAAGTATGCTATGTATGTATGGTTCCCGGTGTTTCTCTCAAGCATGATATCATATGATGTAGATTTTGGTATGGCTCTTATTTGCAATGGGGGTATGATGCTATGGCACTTGCTCACGAGCTCTTTGCTCTCTTTTTGCTTAAAAGCTTTTTCTCTTTTTTTTCTATGGCCACTTTTGCACAATGTACAAACCAAGATAGCAATTGTGTATATGCGGGAACAACTTGAGGCACAATGGATGATATGATACCAAGATGATATGGTATGTATGCAATGGATGGTGGATCACTAATGTGCACAAGTAACGTTGCCGGCAATACTCAAATGGCTAGTCTCGATAGGCAAGTAACGCAAAATGGGCTAGGGGTTAACAATGCAATTGCAAGGGAATATACAATGGTGTCGTCGAGGTTACCTTCCTTGCGATGATGAGTGGCGGTGTTCTTGGTGTAGATACCAAGATGATGGAGGCTCATCCCTAAGTAGCCGAAACACCTTAGGAAACGGAAAAACCGCAAACTCAAAATCTCAAATGACAAATGTCAAATGGTGGTAGCGGAAAGCGGTGGTGGTGTTGCACTAGGCAATGCGGAAGTGGAATGATGGGCTATACACGAGTCGGAGTTGAATTTGCCGTCCCTAAGTAGCCGAAACACCTTAGGAGACACAAGCCACAACTCAAACAAAATTGGGTTAAGTTGGGGTGGAAATGTATGGTGGGCACGGTTATGCGGAAGTGGTGGTGGTGGTTGATGAAGAAGCAATTGTCCCTAAGTAGCCGAAACATCTTAGGAGACTCAAATCACTACTCAAGCAACCACTAATGCTATGGGGAACAAAATGGGTTAGGTGGCGGAAGTCGGTGGTGGTAATGCGGATGATATGGTGGAAGGCCTAGGCAAACTTGCCAAATTTTGGAAAATTTGATGGTGTCAAATGGTATTGGTGGTATTTTTGTGGGATGGGGATGTCAAGAGCTTCAAAACGAGCTAAAGAACGTCAAAATCGGACTCCGGATGAATTAGTTATGACCAAAACAAAATTTCAGCCATGTCAGTTTTAGGGTTAACCGGACATCCGGGAGGAGGTCCGGATGATCCGGGCTAGGTCCGGATGATCCGGGAGTTCATCCGGATGATCCGGGTTCGTCAGCGCCGGTTCTGTTTTCTGGGTGCATGGGGTATCCGGACGTCCGGGGGGCGTCCAGCTGATCCGGGAGATGTCCGAATGATCCGGGAGAAGGTCCGGATGATCCGGGCAAGTCAATCCGCCCGGGATTTGCTCGTGGAGACGAATTTTTGGGCGGAATTTGGGGATTTTGGGGTCAAAATTGACGAGATTTCGTGGATGGAAGGTGGGGAAACTTGGGGAAATGCTAGATCCACTTGAAACCAAGCAAATCCACGGATCAAAATCAACAAAACATCATCAAAAGCAACAAATCACAAAAAAATTGGGGCTATTTTTGGTGGGGATTTTCGGATTTAGGACGAAATCAACAAAATCAAGCTAGAAAACACGGGGTAGGGGCTCCAAAAACGTGATCAACGTGGCTCATGATACCATATGATGTAGGGTGGAACCCTAATTCGTCGATCTTTCACGTTTGGAGGGGATCCTACGGAGGAAACACGAAGAACACGCGGAAGAACGAGGAGGAACACGGGGAAAACGAGAGAGAATCACTCAACCAACAAGGAATCGATCACACAAGTGCTAGATTAACATACACACATGAGATCCACAAGATACATAGTCAACTAGGGTAAGGATACAAAGGAACCGTTCATCTCCAAGAGGAGGCCTTGATGTTCTTCCCTAGATAGGGGTCTTGAATCCGCAGGGGGATCTTCTCCGAAGGAGGTCCTGATCTCCGAGGAGAAGTAACCGAGTGGATGAGCAAAGGCTCTGACACAAATATGAGCTAATCCAATGCTAAGTCTCAAAGTGAGGAGAGGGGGTCCTATTTATAGACTTGGGGGCGAAGGGGTACATGGGCTCAGCCCAACACGCGCACACAGGCGATGGCCGGATGATCCGGACGGGGTCCCGGATGATCCGGACGGGGTCCCGGATGATCCGGGCGTCGGGGTCCGGATGATCCGGACGGAGTCCCGGATGATCCGGCTTCGGCAGAAGCCTTCGGTGTCTTCAAGCGCATTTGGATGATCCGGACAGAGTCCCGGATGATCCGGCTGGGCCCGGATGATCCGGACGGCGGTCCGGATGTCCGGCCTGGCTCCAGCAGCCGCTCCATCTTCTTCTTCCTTCTCCTCTTCCATGCTTGGCCTCGATCCTTGGATTCTCCATGGTCATCTTGGTTGTACCTGAGTGTATGCAAGGTCCATGCATGAGGTAGTAGCAGTGTCTCATATGTGGAAAGTGACGGTTCGAAGAGGAGTGAATTCACCTTGTGTCCAATGGCGCATAGTCGAGGTCTCATCTTATGTATCCTTGGGGCTTGGAGAGTAGTCGGAGTGTACATGGGGATGAACGTGGGATGCTCCGCATCACATACTGGACCAATTACTAGAGCTCGCGCACGCCAACTAAATTACCAGGTACTTTCGTTTCTTGGTAATGATTCTAATGTTCATGAGAATATGATGCTGCCTAAATTGGATACATTTGTTTTGCTTACAAATGAAGGGCCTAGCTTGGAGAAGGATGAACATTGGAGCAAGAACAAGCATTGATGAGGACATCAATACCATTGTTACACCCACAGCCCCTGCTGCTATACATACTGGACCAATTACTAGAGCTCACAAGACGCCAACTAAATTACCGGTACTTTCGCTTCTTGGTAATGATTCTAATGTTCATGAGAATATGATGCTGCCTAAATTGGATACATTTGTTTTGCTTACAAATGAAGGGCCTAGCTTGGAGAAGGATGAACATTGGAGCAAGAACACACATGGAGTTGATGGCATGCAAGGGGATCAAGAACGGAGTTACAAGTGATGATTTCAGGACTTTGAAGCCACCATAAGGAGTGCATGAAGCCTTGGACGAAATATACAAGATGCCACTTCATAATATTCGTCCATAGGCTATTCTAGGTGCTCGTCACCTTATTATTGGGCCAGGCCCATGTAATTTCGAAATACATTAGTATAGGCTATTTTTAGAGTCCGTATGTGTGGGAAACAAGAGATAGGGTTAGTTTGGACCCCTCCAACAAGGGCCACGAAATTCACCCCTCTTCCTCCATATATACAGCCCTTAGGGCACCGCTTAGACTTGGGTTTTGTTTAGATTAAAATTCGCCATAGCTGCAACTTCGCGATTTCGCTTGTGTTCCACGACTGCACAAATGCGCCACGTAACCCCACCTTGATCAATAAAGCTTTCATCTTATATTCGCAATATCCAGATTGCAATCTCAGTTTCTTGCTTGTTCTTCGCTTGCTCGCAGGAAATAGACCCTCGTGGTCGTTGATCGTGTTCGGCGTGGTCAATAACCTCTCGGAGTTGGTTTAGCGATTGCTAAGGCGCGACGCCCTCGCCGCTCGTAGTCGGATCGTCAAAGTCGACTTCCACCAAAGCGAAATCCACCATCTCATCGAAGACGGACACCTCGCCTCTATCAAGTGGTATCAGATTTCCGTGTTGCTCGGTGAGATTTTACAGTTTTCGTAGTTTAGATCGAGTCTGTCTTCATACCTATAGTCCACGAAAAAGCCACAAAAAATTTAGGGTTAGTTCATCCTATCCAACCAATCGAGCCTTTGCATAATCTTTTCTGTATTTGCATTGTTGAATTTGCGGTTGCATCGTCGTGTCTAGTTGCTGGTCTTAGAGTCTAGTCTATTAGAGTTTCGATTTCTTGTCATAAGTTGTCACGCCGCCGCCGCACCATTATCATCGCCCTGCCATCTACCACCACCGCTTATCCGCCACCGCTTTGAATCCGTATCCATATACCACCACCGCTTATCCGCCACCGCTTCGAATCCGTATCCATATACCACCACCGCTTCCATATATCCACCACCAATCCGAGTCCCTTGCATATTAGGTTTGTTTTCGGGATCCATCTAGTTGTCCGATTCATGTTTCCTTGTCTGAGTAGGTTTCGGATTCCAGCAATCTTTTGCCGTCCGTAGAAGAGGTTGGTTTCCAAAAAAAAAAAGAGTCCGGAAACCACCCTCCGTTTAGGCCCAAAATTTTCCAAAACGGACGGATAAAAAATTTCTGCTATCCTATTTTTAGGAGTTTCTAAGCGTATTGAGCGATCGCCGTTATAGAAAGTTTTTTGACCCGCTTCAGCTTTTGGGTCCCGCAATCGAAAAAAAAAAAAAATTGTCGAAAAAAATTCGTGCCCATCCCGTCGGTTTGACCGGGAAGAGTTTTGAGACACTCGCCATTATAGTGATTTTTCGCAAAAAAAAAGCAGCAAAAAAAAAAGAGGAGCGAAAAAAAAAATCCAGAGTGTGCTTTTCCTTGTTTACGCAGCAACCGTGATCTTGTTAGTGTTCTAGGCTCGCGTCTCTAGCACGGTCTAGCCTAGGACCAGACAAGATCCGTCGTTGAGCGCTTATTCAACTTTGCATCTCTGAATTGATTATTGCTGACCTGTTTTGCTACCATATTATAAGCCTTCCCAGCTCCACATACATCTACGTCGTGCGCTTGATTCTCCTTAGTAATCGCTATATCCAAGCTTTGAGAGTTTTGACTACAACGGTTGCCGATCACCGCTGCTTCTGGGTAAGAACTGGTAAGAATTTGAGATTTGCTTCACGGATTTGTGACTGTCCACCACACCACCACCACCACTTCCTAGTAGTCTCAGAGGATCATATTCTTGTGTGTTTCTATTGTGCTAACCATGGCAGGATCACAAGTCGATGAGACTGATTGGGAGAACTCGACGAACAAACAGCTACATGATAAGTTTCAGAAATGATGATTGGACAGGTGCAAGATGTGCTAAACAGATTTGACGAGGCCATGGAGAAGATAGATGGCATTGAGAAGACGTTGAAACAAAGCTTGATAGCAAGTTTGATGAATTGCTCGCTGCTTTTCCACAACCACCGCCGGCTGCACCTATCGCACCTCTGCGAACGACAACAACTACGCCCCTTCCGAATCAAGATGGACGAGCTCAGCGTGTTCCTATTGAGCCGTGACAAAATTCTGGTGCCGCTGCTATCGCTGTTGGTGCTTCTTTGGCTCCTGCCATCTGCTGCTGCTGGTACAGAGGAGGATGATTATGTGGGAGATTACGAGGATGAGGTTGATCAACATCGAACTACGTGCAACCACCAGCACCACAACCACCGTGTCGCCCACATGCAAATAATGGCAATGTTGGGCTCCCCTCAGTACGAGATCATGACCATCTCCCTAAACTGAAATTGAATATTCCACCATTTGAGGGTAGATATGTTCCCGATATATATCTTACTTGGGAGTTAGAAACTGAACAACGATTTACATGTTTACAATATCCCGAGGAGAGACGTGTTCTCGCTGCTGCTGTTTGTGCTTTCACTAGCTTTGCATGTGTTTGGTGGTCGAACATTGTAGATTATATCCTGCTTCCACTACTTGGGCTGCTTTGAAAACTGCTATGCGTATCGTTGGGTTCCACCATATTATCAACGTGAATTACTTCAAAAATTGCAGCGTTTAAGACAAGGAAAAAATCAGTAGAAGAATATTATCGGGAATTACAAACCGGCTTGATTAGATGTGGTATTGTTGAGGAGAATGAAGCTATGCTTGCACGCTTTACGGGTGGATTAAATAGAGATTCAGACCATTCTAGACTATAAGGATTATAATAATATCACTCGCTTATTCCATCTTGCTTGTAAAGCTGAACGTGAAGTGCAGGATCGACGAGCATTGGCGCCGCACTAACTTTTCTCGCAGTCGACCTTCATCATGGACACCACGTGCATCATCTACTTCCACCGCACCATCACCTCCTTCAGGTGCCACCTCCAACCGTGATACAAGAAAGCAGCACAACCACCACTATCTCGCCAAGAGCACACCGCCGGCCTGCACAGAGCTCTTCTTCTTCCATGGCGCCAACAGGCACACAAGTGATATTATTTGTCGTCGTTGTAAGGGAAGAGGACATTTTGCGAGAGAATGCAAATCTCAGCGTGTGATGATTGCTACGAGGATGGTGGGTATGAGTCCGCTAGTGACTATGATGAGGAGACTTTGGCTCTTATTACACATGAGGAACACGGTGGAGATGATTCGATCATGAGACACAATACATGGCTGCTGAAGATGCCGACAGTATGAATGTTTAGTTGCTCAACGTGTTTTGAGTGTGCAGGTTACACAAGCTGAGCAAAATCAGAGGCATAATTTGTTCCATACAAAGGAGTTGTGAAGGAACGTTCTATTCAAGCGCCATCATAGATGAAGGGAGCTGCAACAACTTGGCTAGCATGAA
Organism: Aegilops speltoides; assembly: GCA_021437245.1. Lineage (NCBI taxonomy): Eukaryota > Viridiplantae > Streptophyta > Magnoliopsida > Poales > Poaceae > Aegilops > Aegilops speltoides. The sequence continues at coordinate 245,947,223 of CM038143.1, read as the reverse complement.
GATGGTGGAGAAGCTATCTCTCACCACAAGACCACATCCACATCCTTACTACATCCAATGGTTCAACAACAGCGGCAAGGTTAAGGTAACACGTACTGTTCGTGTGCATTTTAGTATCTCTACATATGCTGATTATGTTGATTGTGATGTGGTACCTATGCAAGCATGTTTACTTGTTAGACCATGGCAATTTGATAAAAATTCTGTACACCATGGTAGAAACAATCAGTATACTCTTGTTCATAAGGATAACAATATTACTTTGCTTCCTATGACTCCTGAGTCCATTTTGAAAGATGATATTAAGAGTGAAAATAAGAGTGAAAATCAGGAGAAAAATAAGAGTGAAAATCAGATTGTGGCAAAAGAATTTGAGCAACACATGAAGCCTAATAATAAACCATCTACTGTTGCTTCTGAAATTAAATTGAAAAGTGCATGTTTACTATTTGCTATGCTTTTGTGTGCAAAGAGGCATTATTTTCATTCGAGGACGTGCCTTCCTCTTTGCCCCCTGCTGTCACTAACATTTTGCAGGAGTTCACGACGCTCTTTCCACAAGACGTGCCACCGGATTACCACCTATTCGAGGGATTGAGCATCAAATTGACTTAATTCCGGTGCATCATTACCCAACCGTGCACCATACCGCACCAATCCGGAGGAGACGAAGGAGATTATGCGTCAAGTACAGAGCTGCTCGACAAAGGTTATATACGCGAATCCCTTAGTCCTTGTGCTGTTCCTATTATTCTAGTGCCGAAAAAGGATGGTACGTCACGTATGTGTGTTGATTGTAGAGGCATCAATAATATTACTATTCGTTATCGCCACCCTATTCCTAGGCTAGATGATATGCTTGATGAATTGAGTGGCTCTACAATATTCTCCAAAGTTGATTTATGTAGTGGATACCATCAAATTCGTATGAAATTGGGAGATGAATGGAAAACAGCATTTAAAACTAAGTTTGGATTATATGAGTGGTTAGTCATGCCTTTTGGGTTAACTAATGCACCTAGTACTTTCATGAGATTAATGAACGAAGTTTTACGTGCTTTTATTGGACGATTTGTGGTAGTCTATTTTGATGATATACTGATTTATAGCAAATCTTTGGAAGAACATTTGGAACATTTACGTGCTGTTTTTAATGCTCTACGTGATGCACGTTTGTTTGGTAACCTTGGGAAGTGCACCTTTTGCACCGACCGAGTGTCTTTTCTTTGCTATGTTGTTACTCCACAGGGAATTGAAGTTGATAAAGCCAAGATTGAAACTATTGAGAGTTGGCCGCAGCCCAAAACGGTCACACAAGTGAGGAGTTTTCTTGGCCTCGCTGGATGCTATAGGCGTTTTGTGAGAGATTTCAGCACCATTGCTGCACCTCTCAATGAGCTTAAAAAGAAGGATGTGCCTTTTGTTTGGGGTACCGCATAGGAAGAAGCCTTCACGGTGTTGAAAGATAAGTTGACACATGCTCGTTTACTCCAACTTCCTGATTTTAATAAGACTTTTGAGCTTGAATGTGATGCTAGTGGAATTGGATTAGGAGGTGTGTTATTACAAGATGGTAAACCTGTTGCATACTTTTCTGAAAAATTGAGTGGGCCTAGTCTGAATTATTCTACTTATGATAAAGAATTATATGCTCTTGTTCGGACTTTAGAAACATGGCAACATTATTTATGGCCCAAAGAATTTGTTATACATTCTGATCATGAATCTTTGAAACATATTAAAAGTCAAGCTAAACTGAATCATAGACATGCTAAATGGGTTGAATTCATTGAGACTTTCCTTATGTCATTAAACACAAGAAGGGTAAAGAAAATGTTATTGTTGATGCATTGTCTCGTCGCTATACTATGCTTTCACAACTTGACTTCAAAATATTTGGTTTGGAGACCATCAAAGATCAATATGTGCATGATGCTGATTTTAAAGATGTATTGCACAATTGTAAAGAAGGAAGAACATGGAACAAGTTTGTCGTTAATGATGGATTTGTATTCCGTGCTAACAAGCTATGCATTCCAGCTAGCTCCGTTCGTCTTTTGTTGTTGCAGAGGCGATGGAGGAGGACTAATGGGACACTTTGGCGTGAAGAAGACGGAGGACGACTTGCTACACATTTCTTTTGGCCAAAGATGAGACGGATGTTGAGCGCTTTTATTGCTCACTGCACTACATGTCAAAAAGCTAAGTCACGATTCAATCCTCATGGTTTATATATGCCTTTGCTCGCCTAGTGTTCCTTGGGAGGATATATCTATGGACTTTGTTTTAGGTTTACCTAGAACAAAGAAGGGAGGGATAGCATATTTGTTGTCGTGGATAGATTCTCGAAAATGGCACACTTTATACCATGTCATAAAAGCGATGATGTCAAATGTTGCTGATTTGTTCTTTCGTGAAATTATTCGCTTGCATGGTGTGCCAAATACTATTGTTTCGATCATGATACTAAATTTCTTAGCCACTTTTGGAGATGTTTATGGGCTAAGTTGGGGACTAAATTGCTTTTTAGTACTACTTGTCACCCACAAACTGATATATAACTGAAGTAGTTAATAGAACATTGTCTACTATGCTTAGGGATGTTCTAAAGAATAATAAGAAAATGTGGGAGGAATGCTTGCCTCATATTGAATTTGCTTATAATCGTTCATTGCATTCTACTACTAAGATGTGCCCTTTTGAAGTTGTGTTTGGTTTCCTACCTCGTGCACCTATTGATTTGTTGCCTCTTCCATCTTCGGAGAAGGTTAATTTTGATGCTAAAGAACGTGCTGAATTGATTTTAAAAATGCATGAGTTAACTAAGGAAAACATTGAGCGTATGAATGCTAAATATAAACTTGCTGGAGATAAGGGTAGAAAACTTGTTGTGTTTGCACTTGGAGATCTTGTTTGGTTACATTTGCGTAAGGATAGATTTCCGATTTGCGCAAATCAAAGCTAATGCCACGCGTCTGCTGGTCCCTTTAAGGTGTTGGAGAAAGTAAATGATAATGCATATAAACTTGAGCTGCTGCAGATTTTGGGGTTAGTCCCACTTTTAACATTGCAGATTTGAAGCCATATTTGGGTGAGGAAGATGAGCTTCCGTCGAGGACGACTTCATTTCAAGAAGGGAGGATGATGAGGACATCAATACCATTGTTACACCCACAGCCCCTGCTGCTATACATACCGGACCAATTACTAGAGCTCACAAGACGCCAACTAAATTACCGTGTACTTTCGTTTCTTGGTAATGATTCTAATGTTCATGAGAATATGATGTCGCTTAAATTGGATACATTTGTTTTGCTTACAAATGAAGGGCCTAGCTTGGAGAAGGATGAACATTGGAGCAAGAACACACATGGAGTTCATGGCATGCAAGGGGATCAAGAACGGAGTTACAAGTGATGATTTCAGACTTTGAAGCCACCATAAGGAGTGCATGAAGCCTTGGACGAAATATACAAGATGCCACTTCATAATATTCGCCCATAGGCTATTCTAGGTGCTGCGTCACCTTATTATTGGGCCAGCCCATGTAATTTCGAAATACATTAGTATAGGCTATTTTAGAGTCCGTATGTGTGGGGAACAAGAGATAGGGTTAGTTTCGACCCCTCCACCAAGGGCCACGAAATTCACCCCTCTTCCTCCATATATACAGCCCTTAGGGCACCGCTTAGACTTGGGTTTTGTTTAGATTAAAAGTTCGCCATAGCTGCAACTTCGCGTACTTCGTTTGTGTTCCACGACCAGACAAAGGCGTCACAGAACCCCACCTTGATCAATAAAGCTTTCATCTTATATTCGCGAGTCGTGACTTAGCTTTTTGACATGTAGTGCAGCGAGCAATAAAACGCTCAACATCCGGTCTCATCTTTGGCCAAAAGAAATGTGTAGCAAGTACGTCCTTCGTCTTCTTCACGCCAAAGTGTCCCATTAGTCCTCCTCCATGCGCCTCCTTCAACAACAAAAGACGAACGGAGCTAGCTGGAATGCATAGCTTGTTAGCACGGAACACAAATCCATCATTAACGATAAACTTGTTCCATGTTCTTCCTTCTTTACAATGCTGCAATACATCTTTAAAATCAGCATCATGCACATATTGATCTTTGATGGTCTCCAAACCAAATATTTTGAAGTCAAGTTGTGAAAGCATAGTATAGCGACGAGACAATGCATCAAGAATAACATTTTCTTTACCCTTCTTGTGTTTAATGACATAAGGGAAAGTCTCAATGAATTCAACCCATTTAGCATGTCTACGATTCAGTTTAGCTTCACTTTTAATATGTTTCAAAGATTCATGATCGTAATGTATAACAAATTCTTTGGGCCATAAATAATGTTGCCATGTTTCTAAAGTCCTAACAAGAGCATATAATTCTTTATCATAAGTAGAATAATTCAGACTAGGCCCACTCAATTTTTCGTAAAAGTATGCAACAGGTTTGCCATCTTGTAATAACACACCTCCTAATCCAATTCCACTAGCATCACATTCAAGCTCAAAAGTCTTATTAAAATCGTGGAAGTTGGAGTAAAGGAGCATGTGTCAACTTATCTTTCACAACACCGTGAAGGCTTCTTCCGTGCGGTACCCCAAACAAAAGGCACATCCTTCTTTGTAAGCTCATTGAGAGGTGCAGCAATGGTGCTGAAATCTCTCACAAAACGCCTATAGAATCCAGCGAGGCCAAGAAAACTCCTCACTTGTGTGACCGCTTTGGGCTGCGCCAACTCTCAATAGCTTCAATCTTGGCTTTATCAACTTCAATTCCTCGTGGAGTAACAACATAGCCAAGAAAAGACACTCGGTCGGTGCAAAAGGTGCACTTCCCAAGGTTACCAAACAAACGTGCATCACGTGAGAGCAATAAAAACAGCACGTAAATGTTCCAAATGTTCCTCCAAAGATCTGCTATAAATCAATATGTCATCAAAGTAAACTACCACAAATCGTCCAATGAAAGCACGTAAAACTTCGCTCATTAATCTCATGAAAGTACTAGGTGCATTAGTTAACCCAAAAGGCATGACTAACCACTCATATAATCCAAACATAGTTTTAAATGCTGTTTTCCATTCATCCCCAATTTCATACGAATTTGATGGTATCCACTACGCAAATCAACTTTGGAGAATATTGTAGAGCCACTCAATTCATCAAGCATATCATCTAGCCTAGGAATAGGATGACGATAACTAATAGTAATATTATTAATGCCTCTACAATCAACACACATACGCGATGTACCATCCTTTTTCGCACTAGAATAATAGGAACAGCACAAGGACTAAGGGATTCGCGATATAACCTTTGTCGAGAAGCTCTTGTACTTGACGATAATCTCCTTCGCCTCCTCCGGATTGGTACGGTATGGCGCACGATTTGGCAAATGAAGCACCGGAATTAAGTCAATCTGATGCTCAATCCCACGAATAGGCGGTAATCCCGTGGCACGCCTTGTGGAAAGACGCCAATAACTCCCGCAAAATGTTAGCGACAAATAGGAGGCAAAGAGGAAGGCACGCCCTCGAATGAAAATAATGCCTCTTTGCACACAAAAGCATAGCAAACAGATTTGCTAAAATCTAGCTCATCAATATCAGATTTAGTGGCAAGTAAACATGCACTTTTCAATTTAATTTCGAAGCAACACTAGATGGTTTACTATTAGGCTTCATATGTTGCTCAAATTCTTTTGCCACAATCTGATTTTCACTCTTATTTTCTCCTGTTTTGCTTTATTAGCTCTATTAATATCATCTTTCAAAATGGACTCAGAGTCATAGGAAGCAAAGTAATATTTTATCCTTATGAACAAGAGTATATCGATTGTTTCTACCATGGTGTACAGAATTTTATCAAATTGCCATGGTCTACCAAGTAATAAGGAACATGCTTGCATAGGTACCACATCACAATCAACATAATCAGCATATGTAGAGATACTAAAATGCACACGAACAGTACGTGTTACCTTAACCTTGCCGCTGTTGTTGAACCATTGAATGTAGTAAGGATGTGGATGTGGTCTTGTGATGAGAGATAGCTTCTCCACCATCTCCATGCTAGCCAAGTTGTTGCAGCTCCCTCCATCTATGATGACGCTAATAGAACGCTCCTTCACAACTCCCTTTGTATGGAACAAATTATGCCTCTGATTTTGCTCAGCTTGTGTAACCTGCACACTCAAAACACGTTGAGCAACTAAACATTCATACCACAAGATCTTCAGCAGCCATGTATTGTGTCTCATGATCGTAATCATCTCCACCGTGTTCCTCATGTGTAATAAGAGCCAAAGTGTCCTCATCATAGTCACTAGCGGACTCATACCCACCATCCTCAAGAGCAATCATCACACGCTGAGATTTGCATTCTCTCAAGAAAATGTCCTCTTCCCTTACAACGATTTACAAATAATATCACTTGTGTGCCTGCTGACGCCATGGAAGAAGAAGAACTCAGTGCAGGCCCGGCAGTGTGCTCTTGGCGATATAGTGGTTGTGCCTGCTTTCTTGTATCACGGTTGGAGGTGGCACCAAGGAGGTGATGGTGCAAAGGAAGTAGATGATGCACGTGGTGTCCATGATGAAGGTCGACTGCGAGAAAAGTTAGTGCGCCGCCAATGCCCACGATCCTGCACTTCACGCTCAGCTTTACAAGCAAGATGGAATAAACGAGTGATAGTATTATAATCCTTATAGTCTAGAATGGTCTCAATCTCTATTTAATCCACCCGTAAAACGTGCAAGCATAGCTTCATTCTCCTCAACAATACCACATCTAATCAAGCCAGCTTTGTAATTCCCGATAATATTCTTCTACGAATTTTTTCCTTGTCTTAAGCCCTGCAATTTTTGAAGTAATTCACGTTGATAATATGGTGGAACCCAACGAGTACGCATAGCAGTTTTCAAAGCAGCCCAAGTAGCTGGAACAGGATATAATCTACAATGTTCGACCACCAAACACATGCAAAGCTAGTGAAAGCACAAACAGCAAGCAGGAACACGCCTCTCCTCGTGATATTGTAAACATGTAAATCGTTGTTCGCTTTCTAACTCCCAAGTAAGATATATATCAGAACATATCTACCCTCAAATGGTGGAATATTCAATTTCAGTTTAGGAGATGGTCATGATCTCGCACTGAGGGGAGCCCTAACATTGCCATTATTTGCATGTGGACGACACGGTGGTTGTGGTGCTTTGGTGGTTGCACGAGTTCTGATGTTGATCAACCTCATCCTCGTAATCTCCCACATAATCATCCTCCTCGGTACCAGCAGCAGCAGCAGAGCAGGAGCCAAAGAAGCACCAACAGCAGAGCAGCGGCACCAGAATTTTGTCCTGGCTCAATAGGAACACGCTGAGCTCGTCCATACTGATTCGAAGGGGCGAAGTTGTTGTCGCAGAGAGTGCGATAGGTGCAGCCGGCGGTGGTTGTGGAAAACGCGAGCAATTCATCAAACTTGCTATCAAGCTTTGTTTCAAATGTCTTCTCAATGCCATCTATCTTCTCCATGGCCTCACAAATCTGTTTAGCACGCCTTGCACCTGTCCAATCATCATTTGCTGAAACTTATCATGTAGCTGTTTGTTCGTCAGTTCTCCCAATCAGTCTCATCGCTTGTGATCCTGCCATGGTTAGCAGCAATAGAAACACACAAGAATATGATCCTACAGACTACTAACAAGAGGTGGTGGTGGGTGTCACAACCCGTCAAGCAAATCTCAAATTCTTACTAGTTCTTACCCAGAAGAAAGCGGTGATCGCAACCGTTGTAATCAAAACTCTCAAAGCTTGGATAGAGCGATTGCCGTGGAGAGTCAAACGCACGACGAGATGTATGTGGAGCTGGGAAGGCTTATAATATGGTAGCAAAAGGGTCAAGAATAATCAATTCAGAGATGCAAAGTTGAATAAACGCCAACGACGTGATCATGTGCTGGTCCTAGGCTAGACTGTGCTAGAGACGCGAGCCTAGAACACCAACAAAATCACGGCGCGGCACGTAAACAAGGGAGGAGCACACTCTGAATTTTTTTTTCTCTTTTTTTTTCCTTTTTTTTGCACTTTTTTTTCTCTTTTTTTTTTTGCTCCGCAACAAATTTTTTTTCGAAAAAGTCTACAATTTTTTTTTTTGAAACTGGAACTATTTTTCTTCTGCGGATGGCTCGGAAGTTCGGGAGTCCTTCTCTGTCACGACTCGGAGTATCGCATGATCTAGAAATAGAAAACAATGCAACAATTACTGGACTCGGACTAGGACTGGTGGCGGAGATGAATCTGGTGGAACTCGGACTGGTGGCGGAGATGAATCTGGTGGAACTTCGGACGGTGGCGGATATATGTTGCAGTGGACTCGGATGGGCGTGATGGCGGCGGATATGTGGTGGCGATATGGATTCGGATTGGCGGTGAATATGTGGTGGTGGTATATGGCAGCGGCGACGTGACAACTCAGAAATGTAACTCAAACTCTAAAAGACTAGACGCTAAGACCAGCAACTTGACACGACGATGCAACCGCAAATTCAACAAAGCAAATACGAAAAAGATTATGCAAAGGCTCAGATTGGTTCGGATGGGATGAACTAACCCTAATTTTTTTTGGCTTTTCCTAAGGGGCAAGAATAATTCCAAGGTGTTTCCTTTGGCCCCAAAATGTTCAACCTTCTTCCAAGAGGCCCTTCAAATTTGTAAGGCAAACAAATGTACCATTTTAGGGCCAAAAGCCCATTAATTTCAAATAATTAGAACATTTTAACCAAGGGAAACAAAGTAGGTTAATTTTTGATCCCCAAGGGCCAGAAATTTTCCCCCAAATATTACAAAGAGGGGCGTTTGGGGTGTAACAAAAGGTTTATGCCTCAACTTGGCAAAACCTTCGGTTGGTTCAAACGCAAAGGCGCCCCGAACCCCACCTTGATCAATAAAGCTTTACCAAACAAATCCAATTCAATCCAAAGGGCCCCTTCGCCTTCCAAAATGGAGTGGGTTGATGGTTCGGGGGCAAAATTGGAGTTTGGTTTGGACTTTAGCCCCAAATGAGTGGAATGGGCTTCCCACCAAAAACAAATCCACCAATTCTCACCAAGAGGCATTCTAACCAATTTATTATTTGGGCCAAATTAGTTTTCGAAATTTAGATAGGCTTTTTAATCCCTAAGTGGGAAAACCAAAAAATTAGGGTTAGTTTTATTCCCAACCAAGGGCCTTGAAATTTTTCCTCCAATTTATGGAATTTTGGGGCACCGGTTTAGGCTGGTTTTAGATCAAAAAGTTTCGCCAAGTTGCAACCCCCAGATTCTTTTTCAACGCGACAAACCGCTTAACCCCACCGCCAATGATCCATATTTAAACCGTTGCAATCCACCCCGCTTATCCACCAAAATAACCCTCGGGGCGGGTTGTCCCACCGGAGGTGAATAACCTTCGATTTGGTTAGCCACTTGCGACCGCCCCCATCCGAAAGGCGCCAAATCAACTTCCAACCCAAAGGTTAAATTCCACCCACCAATCAAGACCACACCTCCGCCCAACAAGTTGGAATCAATTTGTGTTGTAGGTAGATTTTAACGGCTTTTTCCGGTTTAAAACGAAGTCCGGTTTTCAATCCTAAAATTTAAAAACCAAAAAAATTAAAGGTTAAGGGTATATATAAAAAATTTCGGGCCTTTTTCCAAAAACCCTTTTCTTGGGTTTTGGCTTAAAATTTATTGATTTCGTTCTGGGTTGGCCCTTTGCCCAGAAAGTTTGGCCTTTTTGGGGCTCGAAATTTCGTCCAAGGTTTCAGCCTTTAGGGCTTAAACCCAAATCATCATTTAACTCCCCGCTTTTATTCCATCCGCCAATCAATCCAGGGATTTCATTTTAACTACCCTTCATTTAAGCCAAATTACCAATTTAGGCCGCCATATTCCAAACCATTGAATATTCCAAAACCAAAATTAATTTAGGGCGGGTGCCCGACTTGAAGGCCAAGATGATAACTTTAACAATTTTGGTTAACCTCCTTTTGAAAGAATCCGTTCACAAACATTTTCACCCAAAAGGCCTTTGAAAATGGCTAAACCAAAACTCAGAGGTTTATTGAACTTTACCCCAACACCAAAACCGGACCATTTAGGGTTTGTTTCCCCGGAAACAATCCACCAATGAAAAACAAATTCCTAAAACCCAGTTTATTTTAAAGAAGTTTAAAGGTTCCTACGGTCTTTTTCCGGTTCCTGGCAAAAACAATGGGTTTTGCCAAAATTAACCTTTTAAATAAAAACAAATCCCAAAGGTCTAAAACCTCCCTTAAAGGGCCAATTTATGGAGGAAGAAGGGGAAGTGGCCCTTTAGGGGCCCAAACCCCCCATTTCTTTTTTTTAAACACCCTAACTTGGACCAATGCCTATTACTAATTGTTTTCCAAATTTGGGGGTGCCAATAAGGGTACTTAAAAGATTTAGAATTAGATAAAATTAAAAGTGGCTTGAAATTTGTTCCAAGGTTCTGCAATTTTTTGGCAAACCTGAAATAATAACTTGGAAAACTCCTTTTGGATCCCTTTACATGGATAAATTCCATTTTCGGAAATTTCCACCCCCAAAAGCTACCCCCTTCTTTTTGGTAAACCAAAACAAAGTTCCAATTTAAGATATATTCCTCCCAAAAGGAACATTACCAAAAACAAATAAACCTGAATTTAGTCGCGGCGCAGTAGTAATTGGTCCCAAATGTTTTAAAAGGGAAGGGCTGGGTTTTAACCCAAATGGTTATTAGTCCTCCTCCTCCCCTTCTTGAAAAAAGGCCCCTAACGGAAGCAATTATTTTTCCCAAACCCAAATACTTTAAAAATCTTGCCAATGTTTTCCTTCTTCAAAACCCGGCAATACTCTTTTAAATATGCCATTACATTTATTTTTTTCCAAACCTTTTAAAGGGGAAAGCAAGATGTCATTTGGTTTAATGCAATCAGAAATTTCTTAATTCCTTTTTTAAATGCAAACGGGATCTCCAAGTTCAACCCAACATGTTTTTCTCCCTTTACTTCCAGAAATTTATTTTCAAAGCCAATTTTTTTTTTTAAATTCAAATGATTTTAAAAATCCCAATAAAGACGTTTTGCTCAAATTAACTTAAGAAAGGAAGGGCAAAAACCCAAAAGGGCATGATAAACCAATAACCAAACATTTTAAAAAGGCCCACATCTTAATTTCAATAAGATTATAAGCAAATTCAATTTGAGGAATTTTCCCACCAATTTTCCTTATTTTCTTCCAGGAAAGGGAAGATAACAATGTTTTATTGACCTACAATTTCCCCATTGCCATCCCTTTTTGCACAAATTTTAGGCCCCAAACTTAAGGGCCCAATAAACCTTTTCCAAAAGTGGCTTAAGAAATTTTTCTCCAATTGGTATTTGGGCACAAATGCAAATTAATAATTTATCCAAACCCAAAGGGAAATATTGTAAAAGAATAATCCCGCAAATGAAGTATTAAAGGGGCCAAAAGGAACACCCAAGAAAAATAATTCCCTTCTTTTGCCATAAACCAAAACAAAGCCAAATAGATTTAAAATCCTCCCAAAAACTAAGGTAAACAGCAAAAATTTTTAAACCAATGAGGTTTATTATTTAGCTTTTTGGCTAAAAATTTTGGCCAAAAACGCCCAAATTTTCCCTTTTGCCTCAAATCTTTTAAAAGGAAATGAAGCAAAGTAATATTTTTTCCTTAGCCAAAGTTCCTATTTTTCCTCCATGGTCAAAAACAAATTGAATTCTAACCAAGTTTAAAAGGAAAGTTTATAGGAAATTTAAACAACAAATCCAATTAAAAAAATTGCCATGCCTTTTCCTTTAACCTTGCCAATTTTTAAAACCATTGGAATTAAATTATTGGTCTTTTGAAGGGTTCTCCAAACCAAATTTTGAAGCCAAGTTGTGAAAGCCCCATTAGATAGCGAATTTAGAAAGCCTTCAAATTTAATAACAAATTTTCCTTTTCCCTTGTGGAATGACATAAAAAGCTCAATAAAATTCAACCCCAAGATTTCAAGATTATTTGCTTGAATTTTAATATTTTCCAAAGGTTTCCTATGTAATAACCAAATTCCTTTTGGGCCTTAAATAACCATTTTCAAAGTTCCCAAGAGCATTTAAAATTCCTTTTCCAAAGTTTAAAATTTTCATTTGGGCCCTTCAATTTTTCCAAAAAAGTATCCAAAAGTTTATTTCTGTAAAACAACCCCAAATCCAATTTACTGGGCATACCAAGTAAAAGGTCCAAATTAAACAGAAAGGTTGGGGAACAATGGTAATTAGCCTTAAACCGTTTTGCCCTTTGTTTGGCTACCCCAAACAAAAGGAATTCCTTTTGGTAGGTTTGATTGAAAGGTGAAAGAATTGGTTTCCAAAAAATTTAAAAATTAAAAACCACGGGCCAAAAAAAATTTCCCTACCATTTTGGAGTTTTGGCCGGAATTAATGTTTAATCAATTTTATACCAATTTGGGAGTTTAACAACATAGCCAAGAAAAGAATTTAACTTGTCGGTTTGCCCCAAAAGGTGGAACTTTCCCAAGGTTTTACCAAACCAAATTGGATCACGAGAGCATTAAAAACCGGACTTAAATGCCAAATGTTTCCAAAGATTTGCAAAAACGGTAAAAAATTATTTACCAAAAATGGGCCCAATTGAAAGACGTTGAAACCGCTTATTAAATTTGATGAAAGTCAAGGTTTAAACCCAAAAGGCTGACCTAACCACCTTAACCAAAACCAGTTTTAAAATGGCGGTTTTCCATTACCTCCCTTTCCTTTTTTTGTGGATCCCCCCTACCGGGAAATCATTTGAGGAATATTGTAACCACCAATTCCAAGAACCACAAGCCAAAAGGGTGACATAAATTAATGGAATATTAGGTCCCTCAAATAACAACCATTTAAACCGGAAAGTATTCCACCTTTTTTGCCTGAATAATTTAGGGAAGGTTGAAAAACAAGGGATTTCGCAATATAAACCTTTGTTCCGAAAGGCCAGCTTTTGATTTTTGGGAACGGATTAATTCCTTCCGCCTCCGGGTTTTGGAAACGTATGGTGCCTTTCCCAAATTATCAACGGGAATTAACCAAAATTTGAGGCTTAAGAAAGGGAAAACCGGAAGTTTTGGAAAACCAAACCCCCGAAATGTTGGTAAAGAGGGGGAAAGAAGGGGCAACCTTCGGTGGAAAATAAATTCCTTTGACATTAAAATAAAAATAGTTTTCCAAATCTTGTAAATAATAATCAGGGATTTGGGCCAAGAAACTAACTTTTTCCAATTTAATTTCTATAAAAGGTTTATTATTAGTTCATTTCGCCCTCCAAACCTTTTGCCCCACCAATCCGAAACACTCCCCTTAATTTTTCTTCCGCCTTTGGCCTTTTATTTGCCCTTTAAAAACATTTTCAAAATGGAATCTTTGGAGGAAGCAAAAGGAATTTTTTATCCTTTGAACAAGAGGAGCCTTTGGTTTTTACCATGGGCACAGAATTTTAACAAATTCCATGGCTAAAGAATCCAAAGAAATGTTTAGTACCAACATTCAAACAAATAACAAAATGAGGATAAAATTTGCCAACAAAAGTTGTGAAAGGCCGTTTTTAACCATTGGATGGAAAGGAGTGGAAATTGGTAACTTGGGTGGTGGAGAAGCTTCTCCACCACCCACACCAATTTTTACCCTTTCCAACAATGGAAGGTTAATTAAAGAACGCTCCTTCAAACTCTCTATGGTAAATTATGTTGATTTTGTTTACCAGGAACTTTCCGACTTTAAAACCCTGGCAACTTTAAAAATTTCAACCGGTGCAAAGATCTTTGTTAAAGGAAAAATTATTATTTGTTCCTATGATCCTAATCCATTTTAAAGTGTTTTTAATGGTAATAAAGAAAACAAAAATTTAAATAAAATCAATTGGGGAATTTACCCAACCATCCTAAAATTAAACCATCACCTGTTTCCAAATTTTGGAAAAATGTTTTTCCACCAACCGAATTTACAAATTTTACAAACTTTTGCCCTTCTTTGTTGGCAAAACAAATTTTCCAAATTGAAAGGACTTCCTTTCCCCTTCATAACATTTTAAGAATCTTTCCCAAGAACGAAAACCAATTCGGGGTTAATTTATTAATTCCGGCTATTTCCCAAGTAATCCGGGGCCAAAGATTAGGCCAAAGGGAAAATTTAACCCAATTGGTTTTGTGTTCCTTTATTCAAACCGGAAAAGGTTCCCCTTGTTTATTTAAGGAAATTTTTTTCGGATCCCACCCTAATTTCCGGTTGTGTTTTGTTTAGGGTTTCCAAATTCTCCAAAGGAATTGGTCCATTCAAAATTGGTTTAAAAAAAAATAAAACGCAAAAAAATTTTTTTGGTTCCATTTTGGGTTTCAAAGCATTAGACCAAGTTAATGAAAAGTTTTTTTTTGACCTTTTAGCTTTTTGGGTTCCAAAGCAAATTTTAAAAAATTTGGCCCATTTCCCAATCCTACGGAAGGTTTGGAACCTTAAGGACCTTTGCACCCCGGACCTTTTTGGCTTGTTGTTTGGGAATTGGAAAACCAAATTTAAAAATTCCACCCAAAACCCCTTTTCCTTCCTGCCTTGGTTTCATTAAGGTTGTTAAATTTGACCATTTGCCCTTAAGGAAGTTTTAAAAGGGTGGCCTTTTGGTTTGGGGTAAATGAAAATTAAACGGAAAGTTGCTGCAATTTGGGGTTTATCCCAACTTTTTTAAATTAAGATTTTGGCCAATTTGGGGAAGGAAGAGGTTGTTTTAAAGGATCAAACCTTTCAATTTTCCGAAAATTGATGGGCCACTAATTACCATTTGTTAAAAATTAAGCCCTTTCCGCTTTAAAACGGAACCAATTTATGGCCCAAAGAATTTTTTACTTTCGCTTTAAAATATTAAAAGTTCAAGAAATGAATGGCTTTAAATTGGGTTAACATTTTTTTTGTTTAAACAAAGAAGGGTAAAGAAAATGAAATTGGAGCAAGTCTGGAATATGGCTTTCCAAGGGGACCAAAATAGGTTTAAACAAAGTAATATTCTGTGCTTTGAAAAAATGATTGCAATTGAAAGGGAAGAAATAACAAGTTTGCCCTTAATAAATTTTTGGTTTCCAATAGGCATTCCTAGTTGGCTTCCTTTTTTGGGCCAAGGCCCATGGAAGGAAATACATTTGGGTAAGGCAAATTTTTAATTTCCTTTTGGGGAAAAGAGAAGGGTTATTTACCCTCCACCAAGGGCCAAAAATTCCCCTCTTCCTCCATTTATATACCCCAAATTTCTTTAGGGAAACCCTTGGACTTTGGTTTTGGTTTTAGAACAAAAAGGGAGGGATAGTTAATTTTGCTGGGTAATTTCCTTGGCAATTTTCCATGCATAAAAGGGCCATGCCAAGTTCCCATTTGTTTCAATAAATTTTTCTTATTTCCAAATATTTTCCAGATTGCAAATTTCTTAGCCCTTTTGGGTTTTTTGGGCTGGGGAAAATTTAGACCTCTTGGTCCCCAAAGTTGGAAACCGTGTCGGGCTTGGGCTAACCTTCCTTGGGTTGGTTTAAAGGAAAAAGAAAGGGGGAAGCCTTCCCTTTGAAGCCTTATAATCGTCAGCCCACTACCAAAGGCCTTTTAAATTTTATTTTCATCGCACCTTTGTTTATTTTTCCATTTCAGAAGGTTAATTTGAGCCTGGAACGAAATTATTTAAAATGCCATAATTAAACTAAGGCATTTAGGTGTAATTAAATATTAAATTGGGGAAGGGTGCCCATGTTTTTTGAAATCTTGTTTGGTTAATTTTTAGATTTCCGATTTGGGGAAAACAAAGAATAGGGTTGGTTTTAAATTTGGAGAAATTTAAATTTTAATATATAAACCCTTAGGGCCTGCAGATTTTGGGGTTTTTTTAAATTAAAATTTGGCCAATTTGGTGGGGAAACTTCCGCCGGGAACTTCATTTGGGGTGTTAAATCAATCCATTTAAAAGGCCCCAGAACCCCACCTTTGATCAAAAAACTTTACTTATTTCGCAATATTCCAAGAATTGAATCGCTTTTGGCTTTTGGGGGGTTTTTTTTTTGGGGGGAAAATTGGGTTTTGGTTTAAAATTTTTTAATTTTAAAATTTTTTTAAAAAAAGGCCCGGGTTTTTTTGGGGGTTGGGGAAAAAAAAAAATTTCCCCCGGGGAATCCCCAAATTTTTAAAAAGGGGGTTTTGGGTTTTTTCAAGGGGGGTTAAAACCCTTTTTTTAAAAGGGCCCCCCCCCCGGGGGAAAAAGGGGTTTTTTTTTGGGATAAGTTTTTCCCCAAAAGGGGCCCCTTTTTAAAGGAAAAAAAATTTTTTTTTTCCCCCCCAAAAAATTTCCCCAATGGGAAAGGGGAAAATTAAAACCCCCAAATTAAAAAAAATTTTTTTTAAGGCCCTTTTTTTTTCCGGATGGCCAAAAAGGGGGCCCCCAAGGGGGGGGGGTTTTAAAAAAAATTTTTTTAAAAAAATTTTAAAATTTTTTTTTTTGGGGGGGAAAAAAAAATTTTTTGGGGCCCCCAAAACCCCCCCGGGGGATTTTTTTAAAACCCGGGTTTTTTTTTTTTCCCCGGGAAAAAAAAAAAAAGGGGGAAAAAAACCCCCTTTTTTTTTTCCCCCCCCCCCAAAAAAAAAAAAAAATTTAAACCCCTTTTTTTTCCCCTTTTCCCTTTTTAAAAAAAAATTTTAAAAATTTTTTTTGTTTCCCCTTTTAAAAAAAAAAACCCAAAAAAATTTTTTTTTTTTTAAAAAAAAATTTTTTAATTTCCCCTTTTTCCCGGGTTTTAAAGAATTTTTAAATTTTAAAAAAATTCCCTTTTCCTTTTTTAAAATTGGGTTTTTCCCTAAAAGGGCAAAATTTTTTTTTGGCAAAAAAAGGGGGAAAAAAAAAACCCCCTTTTAAAACCCAAAAGGGAAATTTTTTTTTTTTTTTAAAAAAAAAAAAAAATTTTTGGGCCCGGGGTTTTAAAAAAAAAAATTTTTTTAAAAAAAAACCCCACCCCTTTTGGGGAAAAAATTTTTGGGGCCCAAAAAAGTTTTTTTTTTTTTTAAAAAAAAACCCCCCCCGGGGGCCCCCCTTTTGAAGGAAATTTCCAAATTTTTCCAAAATTTTTTTGGGGAAAAGGGAAAAAAAATTTTTGGAAACCTTTGGGGAAAAAAAAATCCCGGGGGTTTTTTTTTTCCCGGGGAAAAATCAATTTTTTAAAAAAAAAAAGGTTTTCCCATCCCCAAATTTAATAGGGGTTTTTCCCCGAAACAAAGGGGGTTTTAAAAACCCTTAATTTAAAAAATTTTTAAAATTAAAAGGGGAAAAAATAAAATTTAAATTTTTTCCCAAAAGGGTTGGACCCCTTTTTCCCCCGGGAAAAGGGGAAACCAAAAAATTTGGGGCCCCAAAACCCGGGTTTTGGGTTTTGGGTTTTTCCCCCTTTCCCAAAAGGGGGAAAAAAAACCCCAAAATTTTGGGTTTAAATTAAAGGCCCCTTGGCCCCGGTAAAAACCCCCTTGGGAAAATTTTTAAAAAAAGGAAAAGTTAAAAAATAACCTTTTTTTTTCCCGGGAAAATTTCTAAAAACCCAAAAAAATTTGGGCCTTTTTTAAAAAAACCCCCCTTTTTTAAATTTTTTTTCCCCTTTTAAAATTTTTTTTTTTTTTTTTTAAAAAAACCTTTAAAGGGGTTAAAAAAATTTTTTTTAAAAAAAAGGGAAAAATTTTTTTTCCCTTGGGTTTTTTTTTTAAAAAAAAAAAAGGGGGGGGGAAAAAAAACAAACCAAAAGGGGGTTTTTAATTTTTTTAATTTTTGGGCCCTTTTAAAAGGGGGGGTTTTGTTAAATTTTTTTTTTTTGGCCCCAATTTGGGGGGGCCCCCCCTTTTTAAAAACCCCTTTTTTTTGGGGGGGAAAAATTTAAAAAGGAATTTAAAATTTTTTCCAACCCCCCCCCAACCCAAAAAACCAAAGGGTTTCAAAACCCCCCCAAAAAATTTTTAAAATTTTTTTTAAATTTTTTAAAGGAATTTAAAATTTCCTTTTTAAAAAAAAAGGGGGGGGGGGGGGGGTTGGCCCGGGGAAACCCTTTAGGGGCCCAAGGGGGATTGGGGGAAAGGGGGGTTTTCCCCCCAAAAGGGGGGCCCCCCCCAAAATTAAACCCCCCAAAAAAAAACGGGTTGGTTTTTTTTTTTTTTTTTAATTTAAAAAAAAATTTTTTTCCCCCAAAATTTTTTAAAAAAAAAGGTTTTTTCCCCTTTTTTTAAAAACCCCCTTTTTTTTAAAAAGGGGGGAAAATTTTTTAAAATTAAAATTTTTTAAAAAAAAAAATTTTTTTTTTCCCCCAAAAAAAAAAAACCCGGAAACCCCCCCTTTTTAAAAAAAATTTTTTTTTTTCCCCAAAAAATTTTTTTTGGAAAAATTAAAAAAGGGAAATTCCCTTTCACTTTGGGGGAAAAAAGGGGGGGCCCCGCCTTAAAAGGGCCCAATTTTTTTTCCCAAAAAAGGGCCGGGCCCCACCCGGTTTCCCTAAACCCTTTTAAAACCCAAAAAAAAAAAACCAAAATTTTCCCCTTTTTTTCCTTTTCCCCAAAAAAAAAAAAAAAAATTTGGAAAAAAATTTCCCCCAAATTTTTTTTTTTTTTCCCCAATTTTTTTTTTAAAATAAAAAAACATTTTTTTTAAAATTTTTTTTGGGGGGGCCCCCCCAAAAAAAACCCAAAAAAAACAAAAGGGGGTTTTTCCCCACCAAAAAATTTTTAAAATTTCCCCAAAAAAAAAATTTTTTAAAAAAAAATTTTTTTTTAAAAAAAAAAATTTTTTTCAAAAAAAATTTAAAAAATAACAAAATTTTTTTTTAAAAAAAAAAAAAAAAACCCCAAAAAAACCCAAAAAAAAAAGGGGAAAAAAAATTTCCTTTTTTCTTTTTTTTTGGGTTTTTTTTTTTTTCCCCAAAAAAAAAATTTTTTTTTTTTTTAAAAAAAAATTTTTTTTCCCCCCCCCAAAAAAACCAAAAACCCCGGGAAAAAAAACCCCCCAACCCAAAAAAATTTTTTGGGGGCCCCAAAAGGGGAAAAAGGGGCCAAAAAGGGGGGTTTTAAAAAAAAAGGGGGGGGTTTAAAAAAAAATTTTTTTGGAAAAAAAAAAAAAAATTTTGGGCCCCAAAAAATTTTAAAAAATTTTAAATAAAATTTAAAAAAGGGGGAAAAAAAAT
This sequence comes from Aegilops speltoides, assembly GCA_021437245.1. NCBI lineage: Eukaryota > Viridiplantae > Streptophyta > Magnoliopsida > Poales > Poaceae > Aegilops > Aegilops speltoides. The sequence goes on along the minus strand of CM038143.1, from coordinate 245,927,938 downwards.
TTTTTTTTTTTTAAAAAAAAGGGAAAAAAAAGGAAAGGGGAAACCCTTCTTTAAAAAAATTTTTTTTTCCCCCTTTTTAAAACCTTAAATTTTTAATTTTTCCCCAAAAAAAGGGGAAAAAAAAAATTTTAAACAATTTTTTAAGGGGTTTTGGAAATTTTTTTAAAAAAAAAAAAAATTTTTTTTTTTCCCACCCCCTTTTTCCCCATTTTTTAAAAATTTTAAAAAACCCAAAAAAATTCCCAAAAAATTTTTTTAAAAATTTGGGGCCTTTTTTTTCCCCCCCCCGGGGGGGGGGGCCCCAAATTTTTTTTCCCAATTTTATCCTTTTTTGGGGGCCCCGGGCCGGGGAAAAAAACCCCCCCCAAAAAAAAAAGGGGGAAAAAAGGGGGGAAAAAAAGGGGGCCCTTTTCCCCCCCCAAACCAATTTTCCCCAATTTAAAAAAAAAAAAAAAAATTTTTTTTTTAAAAAAAAATTTTTTAAAAATTTTTTTTTTCTTAAAATTTTCCCCAATTTTTTTTTTTTTGGGTTTATTTTAAAAAAAAACCCAAAAAATTTTTTTAAAAAAAAATTTTTTTTTGGGAAAAAAACCCATTTTTTCCCCCCCCAAATTTTTTTTAAAAAAAATTTAATAAAAATTTTTTTTGGGGGGAAACCCAAAAATTTCCAAAAAAAGGGGAAAAAACCCCCCCAAAAACCCCTTAACCCCCTTTTGGGTTTTGTTTAAAACCATTGGTTTAAAGGATTTTTTTTTTCCCCCCCCCCCAAAAAAAAAATTTTGCAAATTTTTCCTTTTTTTGGGAAAAAAGGGTCCTTAAATTTTTAAAAAAATTTTTTGCCCCCCCAAAAAACCCGGGCCAAAAACCCCCCCCCAAAAAAAAAACCCCGCCCAAAATTTTTTTGGTTCCTTTCCCCCTTTTTTTTTAAAAAAAACCCCCAAAAAAAGGGAATTCCCAACCCCCCAGGCCCAAAAACCCCAGATTTTGTTTTTTTCCCTTCCCTTTCCCAAAAAATTTTAATTTTTTGGTTTACCCCCCAAAAAAAAACCCCCCCCAAGGCCCGGCCAAATTTTTTAAAAAGTTTTTCCCCCCCTTTCCCCTTTTTAAAAACCCCAAAGGGGGGGCCCAAAAAGGGGATAAAATTTGGGGGGGGGAAAAAAAAAAATTGGGGCCCCCAAAAGCCCCCCCCCCCCACTTTAACCAAAAAAAAAAAAAAAAAAGGAAAAAAAAAAAATTTTTTTAAAAAAAGGGGGTTTGGGGGGCCCCCCCAAACCAAAAAATTAAAATTTTTAAAAAAAAAAAATTTTTTTTTAAAAAATTTTTTTTAAAAAATTTCCTTTTTAAAAAAAAAACCCAAGGTTTTTGGGGTTTTGGGGGGGAAAATTAAATTTTAAAATTTTTTTCCCCCCCCAAAAAAATTTTTTCCCCAAAAAAAAAAACCCCCCCCCCCCTTTTCTTTTTTTTTTCCCTTTCCCTTTTTAAAAAAAAAAAAAAAATTTTAATTTAAATTTAAATTTAAAAGGGAAAAATTCCCTTAAAAAGGGGGGGTTTTTGGGGGTTTGGGGGGCCGGGGTTTGGTTTATGTTTTCCCCCCCCTTCCTTTAAAAACCCCCCCCCCCCCAAAAAGGGGCCAAAAAAAAAGGGAAAAAAAACCCCCCTTTTAATAGGAAAATTTTTCCCCAAAGGGGGGGGGGAAAGGGCTTTTTTGGGGGGAAAACCCCAAAAAAAAAATTCCTTAAAAATTTTTTTCCCCTTTTCCAAAATTTTTTTGGCCCAAACCTTTTTCCCCTTGGTTTTTTTTTTAAAAAACCAATTTTTTTTAAAAATTTCCCCTTTTTTCCCCCCCCAAAATTTAGGCCAAAAAAACCAGAAATTAAGCCAAATATTAAAGATTATGTAAGGAATGGCAACAAACAATATCCCCCTTTGGGCCTAAAAAAAAAATCCCCCTTTGGAGCAAATGGGGTTAAATCTTCCCAACCACGCAAAAACAAAGATTCCAAGAATGAACCTGTTACGCAATTCTTTTCCCTCCATTTCCACGCTCTACTTCAATTGCAATAATCACTAAAAATGCCTGTGCTTTAAGGTAACTCCAAATATTTAAACAAGTCAAAGAAGATAAACAGGAAAAGTCATAAAATAACATTTCTTATTCTTTTAAGAATAAGGGAAACAAATTTCCCATGAAAGATCATTGCTTCATTGTTTCAAATTCAATGAATATACAAATTTTCCAAAATAATTCCATTCTTAAAGCCCAAAATTAGTTAATTTTTCATATTCCAAATTTTGAATTAGTTCCATATCCCCTTTAATTCCAGCATCAATATCAAATCTTTTAAAGGAATGGTAATAACATAATAAATTTTTCCTCCTAAAACAAAATCTAAATTGGGAAACCATTTATTTAATATAAACCCCAAAAACAAGGGAAAATTCAATTTTCGGAAACTTCAATCTTAAAACTCTAAAAGATACTCAAAAAAGTACTTCCCATTGCCATAAATATGGTATATATTAAATGATTCACATCAAGTTAAAATTGCTAAAGCATCCAATACCAAAAAGCTAAGCAAATGAAGACACACAGAAATTCATCTCTTCAGGAAAATAGAATATCAAAAATACTACCTCATGACAAACATTAACATGTTATAATCTTTTAATTATGTGCAACACGCAAATCTTTTAAATGTTATTTCTCAATTCTCTCTGACCAAGTCTCATTAAATTTATAGCCCTTACAACAACTCTATGAATAGTACATCTGTTAAAAAACCTTACACAAAACTAGTTACACATTTGACTTTGAAAGCACTCAATATTAGTTCACCATTTCCTTTGAACAAAGTTCTAATAATTTAACTTGAGTCAATAGACACAATAGTCATTAGAGTAACCAAATGAAGGGCAGTTTAGGTCGCATAAATGTTGTGGCGAAAAGGAGTGCAGTCTCAAGAAAATGCTTTTGCAAGATAAGCACTCATTGCAAATGTAGTTTTGCGTAACACTATCATCAAAATCTCCAATTTTATAAGCTTGAAATTTCCAACTGATGCTTATTGATGCTTTTAAACTACTTAGCACAATCTTCAAGGCTAACTAAGCTATATTATCCAAAACATGTTATGATCTCACATAGTCAATATATCAATTCCATTAACAAATCACAGTTTCATAGGTACCTCAAAACCAACAATTTTGAAGATTAAATGTACATGTAACTGTTGAAAGCTACACGATAACATGCAAATGTCAGATAGTGGATGGTTATAAATCCACGTAAGTTACCAAGCTGACTTTGTTGAACTCAAGTAGAATGATTCTTTGTTGGAAATTTCCCATCGAATAGTTAGTGCGTCCACTTACTGAATACCCATATAAGAATTCAAATGACATCATTAGGAATTATTTCAATACACACCTTAAGTTATGACAAATTACATTAACACACAACTCAAGCCAACTCATTCACTCAAATTTGTCCATATTACCCCTACCATGTGAATAAATGCATAGTGTCTGATGATGGAGAAGTATTTTCATTTAAGGAACACACCGATATGGCCACCCTGAATACTGTTCAGGAGGTAGCAATAGACAGCCGAGCCATGATAAAGAATAAAAATGTGACCCAAAGGCCCAACATAGCACATCCAATTAAACTTCACGCAAAGTAGAGATGGTAAAAGGATTTATTTCCATAGTATTCCATCTCATTACCTAATTGGTTACTAAGTTCTGAAAACCATTCTAAACAGGTACTAATATTTCAATTTCATTTACAAATGCTTGCTAATTGTGTTGCTAACTCACTAAATTTAAAATCGCAGCACACTCAAGTAGAACAGGCATCTTTCACAATTACCATCCGAGCATTGTGAAGATCAAACGAAAGATCACTATCTTGAACGAATGTCTTACCTGACTAAAAGGTTTCCATGTGATGCACAATTAACCAAACAATTCAGACTCACCAGTGAGCATTCACTGCCATTCAAGCCTAATCGTTCACTATGCAACACACCTCAGAACTTCACAGTGAATCTCCAAAAGCAAAGTAAAAAGCACTGTGCTATGCGAAGGCTTATATTTACACAAAGGTAAAGCATCAAATGTCATGCTCTAAAGTTGGTGCAGGTGCAGGGCATGCAAGGGTGAACAAGTTTCATATTCTAAAGCTGTCGAATGCTGTTCAAGAACTAACTTGAGATCAAGCACATGGATAAATCACACAGATTATATTCTTTATTATATGTTTCAATTAACCACAGAGGCATCATTTAAACCAAATAACTAAAGCTACATTACAAATTGCCTGGTTGATAGTAATTACCTATTTGAGAAACAAGGAACATTCAACCTAAAGCTGAAATTCACATCGACGAACCTATAAATCTTAGCAACAAATGCAACTAATGCATTAACAATTATCATGCAGTATTCAGTTTCCATATAGAATTAATGAATAATTTCAAATTAAAGGATGGTTCGCATTGTCAACTTTCATTTGTGGACTGTGGTCAATGGGCAAATTTTTATAACAACTGTATAACGAATGCGGCAATTAATAGAATAAACTGATAGGGCGAATTGAATTGGATCAGACGTATCGGCTCGCGGGATAATTGGTGAGTAAGGATTGGGAAATGAACACATGAGTTAAAGCCTCATAAGGGCGACTAACGCAACTAAACTCAATGCTAGATAAGGACACTACACATACATTTCATTTTCAACGTTTATGATTCTGCGAATTTTAAAGTATCTAATGGTATAGGACTCAACGATGAAATCAACTCAAATTTACTAAGCTTGAAAGATGAATCAATCGACAACCTAAAGCTTGAAGCAGAATAAGCAAATTCAATATGAGGCAAGCATTCTTCCCACATTTTCTTATTATTCCTCAAAACAGCCCTAAGCATAGTAGATAATGTTCTATTGACTACTTCAGTTTGTCCATCGCTTTGGGGTGACAAGTAGTACTAAAAGCAGTTTAGTCCCCAACTTAGCCCATAAACATCTCCAAAAGTGGCTAAGAAATTTAGTATCACGATCTGAAACAATAGTATTTGGCACACCATGCAAGCGAATAATTTCACGAAAGAACAAATCAGCAACATTAACAAAGATCATCGCTTTTATGACATGGTATAAAGTGTGCCATTTTCGAGAATCTATCCACGACAACAAATATGTTATCCTCCCTTCTTTGTTCGAGGTAAACCTAAAACAAAGTCCATAGATATATCCTCCCAAAGAACACTAGGTACAGGCAAAGGCATATATAAACCATGAGGATTGAGTCGTGACTTAGCTTTTTGACATGTAGTGCAGCGAGCAACAAAACGCTCAACATCCCGTCTCATCTTTGGCCAAAAGAAATGTGTAGCAAGTATATCCTCCGTCTTCTTCACGCCAAAGTGTCCCATTAATCCTCCTCCATGCGCCTCCTGCAACAACAAAAGACGAACAGAGCTAGCTGGAATGCATAGCTTGTTAGAACGAAACACAAATCCATCATTAACAACGAACTTGTTCCACGTTCTACCTTCTTTACAATTCTGCAATACATCGCTAAATTCAGCATCATGCACATATTGATCTTTGATGGTCTCCAAACCAAATATTTTAAAGTCAATTTGTGAAAGCATAGTATAACGATGAGACAATGCATCAGCAATAACATTTTCTTTACCCTTCTTGTGTTTAATGACATAAGGGAAAGTCTCAATGAATTCAACCCATTTAGCATGTCTAAGATTCAGTTTAGCTTGACTTTTAATATGTTTCAAAGATTCATGATCAGAATGTATAACAAATTCTTTGGGCCATAAATAATGTTGCCATGTCTCTAAAGTCCGAACAAGAGCATATAATTCTTTATCATAAGTAGAATAGTTCAGACTAGGCCCACTCAATTTTTCGTAAAAGTATGCAACAGGTTTGCCATCTTGTAATAACACACCTCCTAATCCAATTCCACTAGCATCACATTCATGCTCAAAAGTCTTATTAAAATCAGGAAGTTGGAGTAAAGGAGCATGTGTCAACTTATCTTTCAATATCGTAAAGGCTTCTTCCGTGCGGTACCCCAAACAAAAGGCACATCCTTCTTTGTAAGCTCATTGAGAGGTGCAGCAATTGTGCTAAAATCTCTCACAAAACGCCTATAGAAACCAAATGAGTCCAAGAAAACTCCTCACTTGTGTGACCGTTTTGGGCTGCGCCAACTCTCAATAGCTTCAATCTTGGCTTTATCAACTTCAATTCCTGTGGAGTAACAACATAGCCAAGAAAAGATACTCGGTCGGTGCAAAAGGTGCACTTCCCAAGATTACCAAACAAACGTGCATCACGAGAGCATTAAAACAGCACGTAAATGTTCCAAATGTTCTTCCAAAGATTTGCTATAAATCAGATATCATCAAAATAGACTACCACAAACCGTCCAATGAAAGCACGTAAACTTCGCTCATTAGTCTCATGAAAGTACTAGGTGCATTAGTTAACCCAAAAGGCATGACTAACCATTCATATAAACCAAACTTAGTTTTAAATGCTGTTTTCCATTCATCTCCCAATTTCATACGAATTTGATGGTATCCACTACGCAAATCAACTTTGGAGAATATTGTAGAGCCACTCAATTCATCAAGCATATCATCTAGCCTAGGAATAGGGTGACGATAACGAATAGTAATATTATTAATGCCTCTACAATCAACACACATACGTGATGTACCATCCTTTTTGGCACTAGAATAATAGGAACAGCACAAGGACTAAGGGATTCGCAGATATAACCTTTGTCGAGCAGCTCCTCAGACTTGACGATAATCTCCTTCGTCTCCTCCGGATTGGTACGGTATGGCGCACGGTTGGGTAATGATGCACCGGGAATTAAGTCAATTTGATGCTCAATCCCTCGAATAGGTGGTAATCCCGGTGGCACGTCTTGTGGAAAGGTGTCAGCGAACTCCTGCAAAATGTTAGTGACAGCAGGAGGCAAAGAGGAAGGCATGTCCTCGAATGAAAATAATGCCTCTTTGCACACAAAAGCATAGCAAACAGATTTGCTAAAATCTAGCTCATCAATATCAGATTTGGTGGCAAGTAAACATGCACTTTTCAATTTAATTTCAGAAGCAACACTAGATGGTTTATTATTAGGCTTCATTTGTTGCTCAAATTCTTTTGCCACAATCTGATTTTCGCTCTTATTTTTCTCCTGTTTTGCTTTATTAGCTCTATTAATATCATCTTTCAAAATGGACTCAGGAGTCATAGGAAGCAAAGTAATATTTTTATCCTTATGAACAAGAGTATACTGATTGTTTCTACCATGGTGTACAGAATTTTTATCAAATTGCCATGGTCGACCAAGTAATAAGGAACATGCTTGCATAGGTACCACATCACAATCAACATAATAAGCATATGTAGAGATACTAAAATGCACACGAACAATACGTGTTACCTTAACCTTGCCGCTGTTGTTGAACCATTGGATGTAGTAAGGATGTGGATGTGGTCTTGTGGTGAGAGATAGCTTCTCCACCATCTCCATGCTAGCCAAGTTGTTGCAGCTCCTCCATCTATGATGACGCTAATAGAACGCTCCTTCACAACTCTCTTTGTATGGAACAAATTATGCCTCTGATTTTGCTCAACTTGTAACTCGCACACTCAAAACACGTTGAGCAACTAAACATTCATACCTGTCAAGATCTTCACAGAGCATGTATTGTGTCTCATGATCATCTCCACCGTGTTCCTCATGTGTAATAAGAGCCAAAGTCTCCTCATCATAGTCACTAGCGGACTCATACCCACCACCCTCGGTAGCAATCATCACACACCGAGATTTGCATTCTCTCAAAAATGTCCTCTTCCCTTACAACGACGACAAATAATATCACTTGTGTGCCTGTTGACGCCATGGAAGAAGAAGAACTCAGTGCAGGCCCGCAGGTGTGTGCTCTTGGCAGGTAGTGGTGGTTGTGCACCTTTCTTGTATCACGTTGGAGGTGGCACGTGTAGGAGGTGATGGTGCAAAGGAAGTAGATGATGCACGTGGTGTCCATGATGAAGGTCGACCTGCAGAAAAGTTAGTGCGCGCCAATGCTTGTCGATCCTGCACTTCACGCTCAGCTTTACAAGCAAGATGGAATAAACGAGTGATATTATTATAATCCTTATAGTCTAGAATGGTCTGAATCTCTATTTAATCCACCCGTAAAACGTGCAAGCATAGCTTCATTCTCCTCAACAATACCACATCTAATCAAGCCAGTTTGTAATTCCCGATAATATTCTTCTACATAATTTTTCCTTGTCTTAAGCGCTGCAATTTTTGAAGTAATTCACGTTGATAGTATGGTGGAACCCAGTGAGTACGCATCGCAGTTTTCAAAGCAGCCCAAGTAGCTGGAACAGGATATAATCTACAATGTTCGACCACCAAACACATGCAAAGCTAGTGAAAGCACAAACAGCAGCAGAACACGCCTCTCCTCGGGATATTGTAAACATGTAAATCGTTGTTCAGTTTCTAACTCCCATGTAAGATATATATCAGAACATATCTACCCTCAAATGGTGGAATATTCAATTTCAGTTTAGGAGATGGTCATGATCTCGCACTGAGGGGAGCCCTAACATTGCCATTATTTGCATGTGGACGACACGGTGGTTGTGGTGCTGGTGGTTGCACGAGTGCTGATGTTGATCAACCTCATCCTCGTAATCACCCACATACTCATCATCCTCCTCGGTACCAGCAGCAGCAGTAGTAGGAGCCAAAGAAGCACCAACAGCAGAGAGCAGCACCACGAATTTTGTCCCGACTCAATAGGAACACGCCGAGCTCGCCCATACTTGATCCGGAAGGGGCGAGTTGTTGTCGTTGCAGAGGTGCGATAGGTGCAGCCGGCGGTGGTTGTGGAAAACGCAGCGAGCAATTCATCAAACTTGCTATCAAGCTTTGTTTCAAACGCCTTCTCAATGCCATCTATCTTCTCCATGGCCTCGTCAAATCTGTTTAGCACATCTTGCACCTGTCCACTCATCATTTGCTGAAATTTATCATGTAGCTGTTTGTTCGTCAGTTCTCCCAATCGGTCTCGCTGCTTGTGATCTCGACATGGTTAGCAGCAATAGAAACACACAAAATATGATCCTCACAGACTACTAACAAGAGGTGGTGGTGGGTGTCACAAATCCGTCAAGCAAATCTCAAATTCTTACCAGTTCTTACCCAAAGAAGAAAGTGGTGATCGGCAACCGTTGTAATCAAAACTCTCAAAAGCTTGGATAGAGCGATTATGAGGAGAGTCAAACGCACGACGAGATGTATGTGGAGCTAGGAAGGCTTATAATATGGTAGCAAAAGGGTCAGAATAATAGATTCAGAGATGCAAAGTTGAATAAACGCTCAACGATGGTACAGTGCTGGTCCTAGGGTAGACCGTGCTAGAGACGCGAGCCTAGAACACTAACAAAATCACGGCGCTGCACGTAAACAAGGGAGGAGCACACACTGAATTTTTTTTCTTTTTTTCACTTTTTTGCACTTTTTTCCTCTTTTTTTGCTCCGCAACAAGTTTTTTTCAAAAGTCTACAAATGGTCTAAAACTGCCTAGCCAGAATTTTCCGGACTTAGTTTTTTTTGAACCGGAACTATTTTTCTTCCGGGATGGCTCGAAATTGGAGTCCTTCTCTCACACGACTCGGAGTATCGCGTGATCTGGAAATCGAGAACAATGCAACAATTATCGGACTCGATTAGGACTGGTGGCGGAGATGAATCTGTGGAACTTCGGACTGGTGGCGAGAGATGAATCTGTGGAACTTCGACTGGTGGCGGAGATGAATCTGGTGGAACTTCGGACAGTGGCGGATATATGTTGCGTGTGAACTCAGATTACGTGATAGTGGCGGATATGTGGTGGCGATATGGATTCAGATTGGCGGTGATGATGCGGTGGTGATATATGGCAGCGCAACGTGACAACCTATGAATGTAACTCAAACTCTAAAAGACTAGACGCTAAGACCAGCAACTTGACACGGCGATGCAACCGCAAATTCAACAAAGCAAATACGTAAAAGATTATGCAAAGGCTCGATTGGTTCGGATGGGATGAACTAACCCTATTTTTTTTGGCTTTTTCGTGGACTATAGGTATGAAGAACAGACTCGATCTAAACTATGAAAACTGTAAAATCTCACCGAGCAACCCGGAAATCTGATACCACTTGATAGAGGCAAAGGTGTCCGTCTTTCGATGAGACGGTGGATTTCGCTTTGGTGGAAGTCGACTTTGACGATCCGACTCTGAACGTCTCGAGGGCGTCGCGCCTTAGCAATCGCTAAACCAACTCCGAGAGGTTATTGACCACGCCGAGCACGATCAACTTGACCACGAAGGTCTGTTTCCTGCGAGCAAGCGAAGAACAAGCAAGAAACTGAGATTGAAATCTGGATATTGCGAATATAAGATGAAAGCTTTATTGATCAAGGTGGGGTTACTGTGGCGCTTTATGCGTCGTTGAACACAAGCGAAATGCACGCGAAGTTGCAGCTATGGCGAACTTTTAATCTAAACAAAACCCGAAGTCTAAACGACGCCCTAAGGGCTGTATATATGGGGGAAAAGGAGGGAATTTCGTGGCCCTTGATGGTGGGGTCCGAAACCAACCCTAACTCTTGTTTCCCCACATATACGGACTCTAAAAATAGCCTATACTTAAGTACTTCGAAATTACATGGGCCTGGCCCAATAATAAGGTGACGCAGCACCTAGAATAACCTATGGACGAATATTATGAAGTGGCATCTTGTATATTCCGTCCAAGGCTTCATGCACTCCTTATGATGGCTTCAAAGTCCTGAAATCATCACTTGTAACTCCGTTCTTGATCGCCTTGCGCATGCCATCAACTCCATGCGTGTTCTTGCTCCAATGTTCATCCTTCTCCAAGCTAGGCCCTTCATTTGTAAGCAAAACAAATGTATCCAATTTAGGCAGCATCATATTCTCATGAACATTAGAATCATTACCAAGAAACGAAAGTACCTGGTAATTTAATTGGCGTGCGCGAGCTCTAGTAATTGGTCCCGTATATGTAACAGTAGGGGCTGTGGGTGTAACAATGGTATTGATGTCCTCATCACGTGGTCAATAACCTCTCGGAGTTGGTTTAGCGATTGCTATGCGCGGCGCCCTCGCACGCTCGTAGTCGCATCGTCAAAGTCGACTTCCACCAAAGCGAAATCCACCATCTCATCGAAAGACGGGACACCCTCGCCTCTATCAAGCATGGAGATGATGGCATGCGCAAGGGGGACAAGAACGGAGTTACAAGTGATGATTTCAGGACTTTGAAGCCACCATAATGAGTGCATGAAGCCTTGGACGAAATATACAAGATGCCACTACATAAATTTCATCCAGAGGCTATTCTAGGTGCTGCGTCACCTTATTATTGGGCCAGGCCCATGTAATTTCGAAATACATAAGTATAGGCTATTTTTAGAGTCCGTATGTGTGGGGAAACAAGAGATAGGGTTCGCTTCGACCCTCCACCAAGGGCCACGAAATTTACCCCTCTTCCTCCATATATACAGCCCTTAGGGCACCGCTTAGACTTTGGGTTTTGTTTAGATTAAAAGTTCGCCATAGCTGCAACTTCGCAGCATTTCATTTGTGTTTAACGAATGCATAAAGGCGCCACAGTAACCCCACCTTGATCAATAAAGCTTTCATCTTATATTGGCAATATCCAGATTGCAATCTCAGCTTGCTTTGTTCTTCGCTTGCTCGCAGGAAATGCACCTCGTGGTCGTTGATCGTGTTCGCGGGTCAATAACCTCTCGTGAGTTGGTTTAGCGACATATAAGGCGCGACGCCCTCGCACGCTCAGAATCGGATCGCCAAAGTCGACTTCCACCAAAGCGAAATCCACCATCTCATTGAAAGACGGACACCTTTGCTCTATCAAGGAGGCCCGAGTACCTCAACACGGTTTTAAGCAGGACTTTCGTCCTCGAAAGTCAAAGAACATCATTCGTCGCTGTTTTTCGACAAGTTTCAACCCATTGGCACTTCCTTTTGAAGGAAATTCAAGAGATTATGTTGCTTATAGACATTAGCCCCCCTGGTAGGGACAAACGTACATTTCTGCAGATGCTCTATGATCCGGGCAATCTCATTTGGCCGTAAATTGAAGAAAATCCAGCGGCTATAGGCCTTTTTCTCCTTGTTTTCGCCGGATGGCATGCTGTAACTCATGCGCGTGAACGCCAAGAACAGAAGGGTATTCCTGGCATCGGTCAATATATATGTGGAAACGATATGTCCACTATAGAGGACACGAACTTTTGGGGCGGTTAGGCAAAAAGCGCACGGGAAAATGAAGTACTTTCAAGGACTGCTATAGAATGGACAGATGTTCACTAAAACGGTCATAATTTTGTCATTCGGAGTCCGTGTTGGACCCACAAGTACTCAAACTGCTCGCGCCGAGCGTGCGAATCCAGAAAATACTCCCTGCTTGCGCCAGGAGGCCTGGAGTTCCCTCAAATACGGCCTTAAGCAGGACTTTTTGGCCCTAAAAGTCACATAACATCATTCGTCGTTGTTTTTCAAACAAGTTTCTGAACCCATTGACAGTTCCTTTTGAAGGAAATTCCAGAGATTATGTTGCTTATAGACATTAGGCCCCCTGGTAGGGACAAACGTAGCTTTCTGTAGATGCTCTATAATCCGGGCAATCTCATTTGGCCGTAAATTGAAGAAAATCCAGCGACTATATGCCTTATTCTCCTTGTTTTCACCGGATGGCATGTCAGAACTCATGCGAATGAGAGCCAAGAATAGAAGGGCATTCCTGGCATTGGTCAATATCTATGTTGAACGATATCTCCACTATAGAGGACAAGAACTTTTGGGCGGTTAGGCAAAAAGCGCAAGGGAAAATGAACTACTTTCAAGGACTGCCATAGAATGGACAGATATTCGCTAAAACGGTCATAATTTGGTCATTCGGAGTCCATGTCGAACTCACAAGTACTCAACTACTGCGCGAGCATGCGAATCCAGAAAATGCTCCTCGCTTGCCAGAGAGGCCCGAGTACCCTCAACTACGGCCTTAAGAAGGACTCTTTGGCCCTGAAAGTCAAAGAACATCATTCGTCGCTGTTTTTCAGACAAGTTTCTAAACCCATTGGCACTTCCTTTTGAAGGAAATTGACGAGATTATGTTGCTTATAGACATTGGCCCCCCTGGTAGGGACAAACGTACATTTCTGCAGATGCTCTATGATCCGGGCAATCTCATTTGGCCATAAATTGAAGAAAATCCAGCGGCTATATGCCTTCTTCTCCTTGTTTTCACGGATGGCATGTCAGAACTCATGCGCGTGAAAGCCAAGAACAAAAGGGCATTCCTGGCATCGATCAATATATATGTGGAAACGATATGTCCACTATAGAGGACACGAACTTTTGGGGCGGTTAGGCAAAAAGCGCACGGGAAAATGAAGTACTTTCAAGGACTGCTATAGAATGGACAGATGTTCACTAAAACGGTCATAATTTTGTCATTTGGAGTCCGTGTTGGACTCACAAGTACTCAAACTGCTCGCGCCGAGCGTGCGATATCCAGAAAATACTCCCCGCTTGCGCGAGGAGGCCTGGAGTTCCCTCAAATACTGCCTTAAGCAGGACTTTTTGGCCCTGAAAGTCACATAACATCATTCGTCGTTGTTTTTCAAACAAGTTTCTGAACCCATTGGCACTTCCTTTTGAAGGAAATTCCAGAGATTATGTTGCTTATAGACATTAGGCCCCGTGGTAGGGACAAACGTAGCTTTCTGCAGATGCTCTATAATCCGGCAATCTCATTTGGCCGTAAATTGAAGAAAATCCAGCGCTATATGCCTTATTCTCCTTGTTTTCACCGGATGGCATGTCAGTAACTCATGTGAATGAAAGCCAAGAATGTAAGGGCATTCCCGCATCGGTCAATATCGATATAGAGGCAAAGGTGTCCCGCCTTTCGATGAGATGGTGGATTTCGCTTTGGTGGAAGTCGACTTTGACGATCCGACTACGAACGTCGCGAGGACGCCGCGCCTTAGCAATCGCTAAACCAACTCCGAGAGGTTATTGACCACGCCGAGCATGATCAACCTGACCACGAAGGTCTGCTTTCCTGCGAGCAAACGAAGAACAAGCAAGAAACTGAGATTGAAATCTTGATATTGCGAATATAAGATGAAAGCTTTATTGATCAAGGTGGGGTTCTGTGACGCTTTGTCCGGTCGTTGAACACAAACGGCACGCCGAAGTTGCAGCTATGGCGAACTTTAATCTAAACAAAACCCAAGTCTAAACGACGCCCTAAGTGCTGTATATATGGGGAAAAGGAGGAATTTCGTGGCCCTTGAGGGTGGGGTCCAAACCAACCCTAACTCTTGTTTCCCCACACATACGGACTCTAAAAATAGCCTATACTTAAGTATTTCGAAATTACATGGGCCTGGCCCAATAATAAGGTGACGAAGCACCTAGAATAGCCTATGGACGAATATTATGAAGTGGCATCTTGTATATTTCGTCCAAGGCTTCATGCACTCCTTATGGTGGCTTCAAAGTCCTGAAATCATCACTTGTAACTCCGTTCTGATCCCCTTGCATGCCATCAACTCCATGCGTGTTCTTGCTCCAATGTTCATCCTTCTCCAAGCTAGGCCCTTCATTTATAAGCAAAACAAATGTTTCCAATTTAGGCAGCATCATATTCTCATGAACATTAGAATAATTACCAAGAAACGAAAGTACCTGGTAATTTAATTGGCGTCGTGAGCTCTAGTAATTGGTCCCAGATATGTAACAAGAGGGGCTGTGGGTGTAACAATGGTATTGATGTCCTCATCATCCTCCCTTCTTGAAATGCAATCGTCCTCGACGGAAGCTCATCTTCCTCACCCAAATAAGGCTTCAAATCTGCAATGTTAAAAGTGGACTAACCCCAAAATCTGCAGTAGCTCAAGTTTATATGCATTATCATTTATTTTCTAACACCTTAAAAGGACCATCAAGACGTGGCATTAGCTTTGATTTGCGCAAATTAGAAATCTATCTTTACGCAAATGCAACCAAACAAGATCTCCGGTGCAAACACAACATGTTTTCTACCCTTATCTCCAAAGAAGTTTATATTTAGCATTCATACGCTCAATGTTTTCCTTAGTTAACTCATGCATTTTAAAATCAATTCGTAACGTTCTTTAGCATCAAAATTAACCTTCTTCAAGATGGAAGAGGCAATAAATCAATAGGTGCATGAGGTAGGAAACCATACACAATTTCAAAAGGGCACATCTTAGTAGTAGAATGCAATGAACGATTATAAGCAAATTCAATATGAGGCAAGCATTCTTCCCACATTTTCTTATTATTCCTCAAAACAGCCCTAAGCATAGTAGATAATGTTCTATTGACTACTTCAGTTTGTCCATCGGTTGGGGGTGACAAGTAGTACTAAAAGCAGTTTAGTCCCCAACTTAGCCCATAAACATCTCCAAAAGTGGCTAAGAAATTTAGTATCACGATCTGAAACAATAGTATTTGGCACACCATGCAAGCGAATAATTTCACGAAAGAACAAATCAGCAACATTAACAAAGATCATCGCTTTTATGACATGGTATAAAGTGTGCCATTTTCGAGAATCTATCCACGACAACAAATATGCTATCCTCCCTTCTTTGTTCGAGGTAAACCTAAAACAAAGTCCATAGATATATCCTCCCAAAGAACACTAGGTACAGTAAAGGCATATATAAACCATGAGGATTGAGTCGTGACTTAGCTTTTTGACATGTAGTGCAGCGAGCAACAAAACGCTCAACATCCCGTCTCATCTTTGGCCAAAAGAAATGTGTAGCAAGTATATCCTCCGTCTTCTTCACGCCAAAGTGTCCCATTAATCCTCCTCCATGCGCCTCCTGCAACAACAAAAGACGAACAGAGCTAGCTGGAATGCATAGCTTGTTAGAACGAAACACAAATCCATCATTAACGACGAACTTGTTCCACGTTCTACCTTCTTTACAATTCTGCAATACATCGCTAAATTCAGCATCATGCACATATTGATCTTTGATGGTCTCCAAACCAAATATTTTAAAGTCAAGTTGTGAAAGCATAGTATAACGATGAGACAATGCATCAGCAATAACATTTTCTTTACCCTTCTTGTGTTTAATGACATAAGGGAAAGTCTCAATGAATTCAACCCATTTAGCATGTCTAAGATTCAGTTTAGCTTGACTTTTAATATGTTTCAAAGATTCATGATCGTAATGTATAACAAATTCTTTGGGCCATAAATAATGTTGCCATGTCTCTAAAGTCCTAACAAGAGCATATAATTCTTTATCATAAGTAGAATAGTTCAGACTAGGCCCACTCAATTTTTCGTAAAAGTATGCAACAGGTTTGCCATCTTGTAATAACACACCTCCTAATCCAATTCCACTAGCATCACATTCAAGCTCAAAAGTCTTATTAAAATCGGGAAGTTGGAGTAAAGGAGCATGTGTCAACTTATCTTTCAATATCGTAAAGGCTTCTTCCCATGCGGTACCCCAAACAAAAGGCACATCCTTCTTTGTAAGCTCATTGAGAGGTGCAGCAATTGTGCTAAAATCTCTCACAAAACGCCTATAGAAACCAGCGAGTCCAAGAAAACTCCTCACTTGTGTGACCATTTTGGGCTGCGCCAACTCTCAATAGCTTCAATCTTGGCTTTATCAACTTCAATTCCTGTGGAGTAACAACATAGCCAAGAAAAGATACTCGGTCGGTGCAAAAGGTGCACTTCCCAAGATTACCAAACAAACGTGCATCACGAGAGCATTAAAAACAGCACGAAATGTTCCAAATGTTCTTCCAAACATTTGCTATAAATCAAGATATCATCAAAATAGACTACCACAAATCGTCCAATGAAAGCACGAAACTTCGCTCATTAGTCTCATGAAAGTACTAGGTGCATTAGTTAACCCAAAAGGCATGACTAACCATTCATATAAACCAAACTTAGTTTTAAATGCTGTTTTCCATTCATCTCCCAATTTCATACGAATTTGATGGTATCCACTACGCAAATCAACTTTGGAGAATATTGTAGAGCCACTCAATTCATCAAGCATATCATCTAGCCTAGGAATAGGGTGACGATAACGAATAGTAATATTATTAATGCCTCTACAATCAACACACATACGTGATGTACCATCCTTTTTGGCACTAGAATAATAGGAACAGCACAAGGACTAAGGGATTCACGATATAACCTTTGTCGAGCAGCTCCTGTACTTGACGATAATCTCCTTCGTCTCCTCCGGATTGGTACGGTATGGCGACGGTTGGGTAATGATGCACCGAATTAAGTCAATTTGATGCTCAATCCTCGAATAGGTGGTAATCCGGTGGCACGCCTTGTGGAAAGGCGTCGTGAACTCCTGCAAAATGTTAGTGACAGCAGGAGGCAAAGAGGAAGGCACGTCCTCGAATGAAAATAATGCCTCTTTGCACACAAAAGCATAGCAAACAGATTTGCTAAAATCTAGCTCATCAATATCAGATTTGGTGGCAAGTAAACATGCACTTTTCAATTTAATTTCAGAAGCAACACTAGATGGTTTATTATTAGGCTTCATTTGTTGCTTAAATTCTTTTGCCACAATCTGATTTTCGCTCTTATTTTTCTCCTGTTTTGCTTTATTAGCTCTATTAATATCATCTTTCAAAATGGACTCAGGAGTCATAGGAAGCAAAGTAATATTTTTATCCTTATGAACAAGAGTATACTGATTGTTTCTACCATGGTGTACAGAATTTTTATCAAATTGCCATGGTCGACCAAGTAATAAGGAACATGCTTGCATAGGTACCACATCACAATCAACATAATAAGCATATGTAGAGATACTAAAATGCACACGAACAATACGTGTTACCTTAACCTTGCCACTGTTGTTGAACCATTGGATGTAGTAAGGATGTGGATGTGGTCTTGTGGTGAGAGATAGCTTCTCCACCATCTCCATGCTAGCCAAGTTGTTGCAGCTCCCTCCATCTATGATGACGCGAATAGAACGTTCCTTCACAACTCTCTTTGTATGGAACAAATTATGCCTCTGATTTTGCTCAGCTTGTGTAACCTGCACACTCAAAACACGTTGAGCAACTAAACATTCATACCTGTCAAAGATCTTCACAGCCATGTATTGTGTCTCATGATCATCTCCACCGTGTTCCTCATGTGTAATAAGAGCCAAAGTCTCCTCATCATAGTCACTAGCGGACTCATACCCACCACCCTCGAGCAATCATCACACACCGAGATTTGCATTCTCTCGCAAAATGTCCTCTTCCCTTACAACGACGACAAATAATATCACTTGTGTGCCCTGCTGACGCCATGGAAGAAGAAGAACTCAGGCAGGCCCGGCAGTGTGTGCTCTTGGAAGATAGTGGTGGTTGTGCCTGCTTTCTTGTATCACGTTGGAGGTGGCACGGTAGGAGGTGATGGTGCAAAGGAAGTAGATGATGCACGTGGTGTCCATGATGAAGGTCGACCTGCGAGAAAAGTTAGTGCGCGCCAATGCTTGTCGATCCTGACTTCACGCTCAGCTTTACAAGCAAGATGGAATAAACGAGTGATATTATTATAATCCTTATAGTCTAGAATGGTCTGAATCTCTATTTAATCCACCCGTAAAACGTGCAAGCATAGCTTCATTCTCCTCAACAATACCACATCTAATCAAGCCAGTTTGTAATTCCCGATAATATTCTTCTACATAATTTTTCCTTGTCTTAAGCGCTGCAATTTTTGAAGTAATTCACGTTGATAGTATGGTGGAACCCAGCGAGTACGCATAGCAGTTTTCAAAGCAGCCCAAGTAGCTGGAACAGGATATAATCTACAATGTTCGACCACCAAACACATGCAAAGCTAGTGAAAGCACAAACAGCAGCAGGAACACGCCTCTCCTCGGGATATTGTAAACATGTAAATCGTTGTTCAGTTTCTAACTCCCATGTAAGATATATATCAGAACATATCTACCCTCAAATGGTGGAATATTCAATTTCAGTTTAGGAGATGGTCATGATCTCGCACTGAGGGGAGCCCTAACATTGCCATTATTTGCATGTGGACGACCTGGTGGTTGTGGTGCTGGTGGTTGCACGTAGTGCTGATGTTGATCAACCTCATCCTCGTAATCACCCACATACTCATCATCCTCCTCGGTACCAGCAGCAGCAGTAGTAGGAGCCAAAGAAGCACCAACAGCAGTAGCAGCGGCACCAGAATTTTGTCCTGACTCAATAGGAACACGCTGAGCTCGTCCATACTGATCCGGAAGGGGGCGTAGTTGTTGTCGTTGCAGAGGTGCGATAGGTGCAGCCGGCGGTGGTTGTGGAAAACGCGCGAGCAATTCATCAAACTTGCTATCAAGCTTTGTTTCAAACGTCTTCTCAATGCCATCTATCTTCTCCATGGCCTCGTCAAATCTGTTTAGCACATCTTGCACCTGTCCACTCATCATTTGCTGAAATTTATCATGTAGCTGTTTGTTCGTCGAGTTCTCCCGGTCAGGTCTCGTCGGCTTGTGATCTCGACATGGTTAGCAACAATAGAAACACACAAAAATATGATCCTACAGACTACTAACAAGAGGTGGTGGTGGGTGTCACAAATCCGTCAAGCAAATCTCAAATTCTTACCAGTTCTTACCCAAAGAAGAAAGGTGATCGGCAACCGTTGTAATCAAAACTCTCAAAAGCTTGGATAGAGCGATTATGTAGGAGAGTCAAACGCACGACGAGATGTATGTGGAGCTGGGAAGGCTTATAATATGGTAGCAAAAGGGTCAGAAATAATAGATTCGAGATGCAAAGTTGAATAAACGCTCAACGATGGTACAAAGGTTGGTCCTAGGGTAGACCGTGCTAGAGACGCGAGCCTAGAACACTAACAAAATCACGGCGCTGCACGTAAACAAGGGAGGAGCACACACTGAATTTTTTTTTTTTTTTTCACTTTTTTGCACTTTTTTCCTCTTTTTTTGCTCCGCAACAAATTTTTTTCAAAAGTCTACAAATGGTCTAAAACTGCCTAGCCAGAATTTTCCGGACTTAGTTTTTTTGAAACCGAACTATTTTTCTTCCGGGATGGCTCGAAATTGGAGTCCTTCTCTCACACGACTCGGAGTATCGCGTGATCTGGAAATCGAGAACAATGCAACAATTATCGGACTCGGACTAGGACCGGTGGCGGAGATGAATCTGTGGAACTTCGGACCGGTGGCGAGATGAATCTGTGGAACTTCGGATCGGTGGCGGAGATGAATCTGTGGAACTCGGACAGTGGCGGATATATGTTGCGGTGAACTCAGATTGGCGTGATAGTGGCGGATATGTGGTGGCGATATGGATTCAGATTGGCGGTGATGATGCGGTGGTGATATATGGCAGCGCAACGTGACAACCTGTGAATGTAACTCAAACTCTAAAAGACTAGACGCTAAGACCAGCAACTTGACACGGCGATGCAACCGCAAATTCAACAAAGCAAATACGTAAAAGATTATGCAAAGGCTCAGATTGGTTCGGATGGGATGAACTAACCCTATTTTTTTTTTGGCTTTTTCGTGGACTATAGGTATGAAGAACAGACTCGCTCTAAACTATGAAAACTGTAAAATCTCACCGAGCAACCTCGAAATCTGATACCACTTGATAGAGGCAAAGGTGTCCCGTCTTTCGATGAGACGGTGGATTTCGCTTTGGTGGAAGTCGACTTTGACGATCCGACTACTGAACGTCGAGGGCGTCGCGCCTTAGCAATCGCTAAACCAACTCCGAGAGGTTATTGACCACGCCGAGCACGATCAACGACCACGAAGGTCTGTTTCCTGCGAGCAAGCGAAGAACAAGCAAGAAACTGAGATTGAAATCTGGATATTGCGAATATAAGATGAAAGCTTTATTGATCAAGGTGGGGTTCTGTGGCGCTTTGTCCGGTCGTTGAACACAAACGAAATGCGCGAAGTTGCAGCTATGGCGAACTTTTAATCTAAACAAAACCCGAAGTCTAAACGCGCCTAAGGGCTGTATATATGGGGGAAAAGGAGGGAATTTCGTGGCCCTTGATGGTGGGGTCCGAAACCAACCCTAACTCTTGTTTCCCCACATATACGGACTCTAAAAATAGCCTATACTTAAGTACTTCGAAATTACATGGGCCTGGCCCAATAATAAGGTGACGCAGCACCTAGAATAGCCTATGGACGAATATTATGAAGTGGCATCTTGTATATTTCGTCCAAGGCTTCATGCACTCCTTATGGTGGCTTCAAAGTCCTGAAATCATCACTTGTAACTCCGTTCTTGATCGCCTTGCGCATGCCATCAACTCCATGCGTGTTCTTGCTCCAATGTTCATCCTTCTCCAAGCTAGGCCCTTCATTTGTAAGCAAAACAAATGTATCCAATTTAGGCAGCATCATAATCTCATGAACATTAGAATCATTACCAAGAAACGAAAGTACCTGGTAATTTAATTGGCGTGCGCGAGCTCTAGTAATTGGTCCCGTATATGTAACAGTAGGGGCTGTGGGTGTAACAATGGTATTGATGTCCTCATCACGTGGTCAATAACCTCTCGGAGTTGGTTTAGCGATTGCTAAGGCGCGACGTCCTCGCACACTCGTAGTCGCATCGTCAAAGTCGACTTCCACCAAAGCGAAATCCACCATCTCATCGAAAGACGGGACACCCTCGCCTCTATCAAGCATGGAGATGATGGCATGCGCGAGGGGGACAAGAACGGAGTTACAAGTGATGATTTCAGGACTTTGAAGCCACCATAATGAGTGCATGAAGCCTTGGACGAAATATACAAGATGCCACTACATAAATTTCATCCAGAGGCTATTCTAGGTGCTACACACCTTATTATTGGGCCAGCCCATGTAATTTCGAAATACATAAGTATAGGCTATTTTAGAGTCCGTATGTGGGGAAACAAGAGATAGGGTTAGTTTCGACCCTCCACCAAGGGCCACGAAATTTACCCCTCTTCCTCCATATATACAGCCCTTAGGGCACCGCTTAGACTTTGGGTTTTGTTTAGATTAAAAGTTCGCCATAGCTGCAACTTCGCTGCATTTCATTTGTGTTTAACTAATGCATAAAGGCGCCACAGTAACCCCACCTTGATCAATAAAGCTTTCATCTTATATTGGCAATATCCAGATTGCAATCTCAGTTTCTTGCTTGTTCTTCGCTTGCTCGCAGGAAATGCACTCGTGGTCAGTTGATCGTGTTCGGCGTGGTCAATAACCTCTCGTGAGTTGGTTTAGCGACATATAAGCGCGACGCCTCGCACGCTCAGTAGTCGGATCGCCAAAGTCGACTTCCACCAAAGCGAAATCCACCATCTCATTGAAAGACGGGACACCTTTGCTCTATCAAGGAGGCCCGAGTACCTCAACACGGTTTTAAGCAGGACTTTCTTCGTCCTCGAAAGTCAAAGAACATCATTCGTCGCTGTTTTTCGACAAGTTTCAACCCATTGGCACTTCCTTTTGAAGGAAATTCAAGAGATTATGTTGCTTATAGACATTAGCCCCCGGTAGGGACAAACGTACATTTCTGCAGATGCTCTATGGTCCGGCAATCTCATTTGGTCAGAATTGAAGAAAATCCAGCGGCTATAGGCCTTTTTCTCCTTGTTTTCGCGGATGGCATGTCAGAACTCATGCGCGTGAACGCCAAGAATGTATGGGTATTCTGGCATCGGTCAATATATATGTGGAAACGATATGTCCACTATAGAGGACACGAACTTTTAGGGCGGTTAGGCAAAAGCGCACGGAAAATGAAGTACTTTCAAGGACGCTATAGAATGGACAGATGTTCACTAAAACGGTCATAATTTTGTCATTCGAGTCCGTGTTGGACCCATAAGTACTCAAACTTGCTCACGCGCCGAGCGTCATGAATCCAGAAAATACTCCCTGCTTGCGCCAGGAGGCCTGGAGTTCCCTCAAATACGGCCTTAAGCAGGACTTTTTGGCCCTAAAAGTCACATAACATCATTCGTCGTTGTTTTTCAAACAAGTTTCTGAACCCATTGACAGTTCCTTTTGAAGGAAATTCCAGAGATTATGTTGCTTATAGACATTAGGCCCCCTGGTAGGGACAAACGTAGCTTTCTGTAGATGCTCTATAATCCGGGCAATCTCATTTGGCCGTAAATTGAAGAAAATCCAGCGGCTATATGCCTTATTCTCCTTGTTTTCACCGGATGGCATGCTGTAACTCATGCGAATGAAAGCCAAGAACAGAAGGGCATTCCTGGCATTGGTCAATATCTATGTCGAACGATATCTCCACTATAGAGGACAAGAACTTTTGGGCGGTTAGGCAAAAAGCGCAAGGGAAAATGAACTACTTTCAAGGACTGCCATAGAATGGACAGATATTCGCTAAAACGGTCATAATTTGGTCATTCGGAGTCCATGTCGAACTCACAAGTACTCAACTACTCGCGCCGAGCATGCGAATCCAGAAAATGCTCCCCGCTTGCGCCAGGAGGCCTGGAGTACCCTCAAATACGGCCTTAAGCAGGACTCTTTGGCCCTGAAAGTCAAAGAACATCATTCGTCGCTGTTTTTCAGACAAGTTTCTGAACCCATTGGCACTTCCTTTTGAAGGAAATTGACGAGATTATGTTGCTTATAGACATTGGCCCCCCTGGTAGGGACAAACGTACATTTCTGCAGATGCTCTATGATCCGGGCAATCTCATTTGGCCATAAATTGAAGAAAATCCAGCGGTTATATGCCTTCTTCTCCTTGTTTTCGCCGGATGGCATGCTGTAACTCATGCGCGTGAAAGCCAAGAACAAAAGGGCATTCCTGGCATCGATCAATATATATGTGGAAACGATATGTCCACTATAGAGGACACGAACTTTTGGGGCGGTTAGGCAAAAAGCGCACGGGAAAATGAAGTACTTTCAAGGATTGCTATAGAATGGACAGATGTTCACTAAAACGGTCATAATTTTGTCATTCGAAGTCCGTGTTGGACTCACAAGTACTCAAACTGCTCGCGCCGAGCGTGCGATATCCAGAAAATACTCCCCGCTTGCGCCAGGAGGCCTGGAGTTCCCTCAAATACTGCCTTAAGCAGGACTTTTTGGCCCTGAAAGTCACATAACATCATTCGTCGTTGTTTTTCAAACAAGTTTCTGAACCCATTGGCACTTCCTTTTGAAGGAAATTCCAGAGATTATGTTGCTTATAGACATTAGGCCCCCTGGTAGGGACAAACGTAGCTTTCTGCAGATGCTCTATAATCCGGGCAATCTCATTTGGCCGTAAATTGAAGAAAATCCAGCGGCTATATGCCTTATTCTCCTTGTTTTCACCGGATGGCATGCTGTAACTCATGCGAATGAAAGCCAAGAACAGAAGGGCATTCCCGGCATCGGTCAATATCTGATAGAGGCAAAGGTGTCCCGTCTTTCGATGAGATGGTGGATTTCGCTTTGGTGGAAGTCGACTTTGACGATCCGACTACGAACGTGCGAGGACGTCGCGCCTTAGCAATCGCTAAACCAACTCCGAGAGGTTATTGACCACGCCGGAGCACGATCAACCTGACCACGAAGGTCTGTTTCCTGCGAGCAAACGAAGAACAAGCAAGAAACTGAGATTGAAATCTGGATATTGCGAATATAAGATGAAAGCTTTATTGATCAAGGTGGGGTTCTGTGACGCCTTTGTCTGGTCGTTGAACACAAACGAAGTACGCGAAGTTGCAGCTATGGCGAACTTTTAATCTAAACAAAACCCGAAGTCTAAACGACGCCCTAAGTGCTGTATATATGGGGAAAAGGAGGAATTTCGTGGCCCTTGAGGGTGGGGTCCGAAACCAACCCTAACTCTTGTTTCCCCACACATACGGACTCTAAAAATAGCCTATACTTAAGTATTTCGAAATTACATGGGCCTGGCCCAATAATAAGGTGACGCAACACCTAGAATAGCCTATGGACGAATATTATGAAGTGGCATCTTGTATATTTCGTCCAAGGCTTCATGTACTCCTTATGGTGGCTTCAAAGTCCTGAAATCATCACTTGTAACTCCGTTCTTGATCCCCTTGAGCATGCCATCAACTCCATACGTGTTCTTGCTCCAATGTTCATCCTTCTCCAAGCTAGGCCCTTCATTTATAAGCAAAACAAATGTTTCCAATTTAGGCAGCATCATATTCTCATGAACATTAGAATAATTACCAAGAAACAAAAGTACCTGGTAATTTAATTGGCGTGCGCGAGCTCTAGTAATTGGTCCCAGATATGTAACAAGAGGGGCTGTGGGTGTAACAATGGTATTGATGTCCTCATCATCCTCCCTTCTTGAAATGCAGTCGTCCTCGACGGAAGCTCATCTTCCTCACCCAAATAAGGCTTCAAATCTGCAATGTTAAAAGTGGGACTAACCCCAAAATCTGCAGGTAGCTCAAGTTTATATGCATTATCATTTATTTTCTCTAACACCTTAAAAGGACCATCAAGACGTGGCATTAGCTTTGATTTGCGCAAATTAGAAATCTATCTTTACGCAAATGCAACCAAACAAGATCTCCAGTGCAAACACAACATGTTTTCTACCCTTATCTCCAGCAAGTTTATATTTAGCATTCATACGCTCAATGTTTTCCTTAGTTAACTCATGCATTTTTAAAATCAATTCAGAACGTTCTTTAGCATCAAAATTAACCTTCTTCGAAGATGGAAGAGGCAATAAATCAATAGGTGCACGAGGTAGGAAACCATACACAATTTCAAAAGGGCACATCTTAGTAGTAGAATGCAATGAACGATTATAAGCAAATTCAATATGAGGCAAGCATTCTTCCCACATTTTCTTATTATTCCTCAAAACAGCCCTAAGCATAGTAGATAATGTTCTATTGACTACTTCAGTTTGTCCATCAGTTTGGGGGTGACAAGTAGTACTAAAAAGCAGTTTAGTCCCCAACTTAGCCCATAAACATCTCCAAAAGTGGCTAAGAAATTTAGTATCACGATCTGAAACAATAGTATTTGGCACACCATGCAAGCGAATAATTTCACGAAAGAACAAATCAGCAACATTAACAAAGATCATCGCTTTTATGACATGGTATAAAGTGTGCCATTTTCGAGAATCTATCCACGACAACAAATATGCTATCCCTCCCCTTCTTTGTTCGAGGTAAACCTAAAACAAAGTCCATAGATATATCCTCCCAAAGAACACTAGGTACAGGCAAAGGCATATATAAACCATGAGGATTGAGTCGTGACTTAGCTTTTTGACATGTAGTGCAATGAGCAACAAAACGCTCAACATCCGTCTCATCTTTGGCCAAAAGAAATGTGTAGCAAGTATATCCTCCGTCTTCTTCACGCCAAAGTGTCCCATTAATCCTCCTCCATGCGCCTCCTGCAACAACAAAAGACGAACAGAGCTAGCTGGAATGCATAGCTTGTTAGAACGAAACACAAATCCATCATTAACGATTTAACTTGTTCCACGTTCTACCTTCTTTACAATTCTGCAATACATCGCTAAATTCAGCATCATGCACATATTGATCTTTGATGGTCTCCAAACCAAATATTTTAAAGTCAAGTTGTGAAAGCATAGTATAACGACGAGACAATGCATCAACAATAACATTTTCTTTACCCTTCTTGTGTTTAATGACATAAGGAAAGTCTCAATGAATTCAACCCATTTAGCATGTCTAAGATTCAGTTTAGCTTGACTATATGTTTCAAAGATTCATGATCGTAATGTATAACAAATTCTTTGGGCCATAAATAATGTTGCCATGTCTCTAAAGTCCTAACAAGAGCATATAATTCTTTATCATAAGTAGAATAGTTCAGACTAGGCCCACTCAATTTTTCGTAAAAGTATGCAACAGGTTTGCCATCTTGTAATAACACACCTCCTAATCCAATTCCACTAGCATCACATTCAAGCTCAAAAGTCTTATTAAAATCAGGAAGTTGGAGTAAAGGAGCATGTGTCAACTTATCTTTCAATATCGTAAAGGCTTCTTCCTGTGCGGTACCCCAAACAAAAGGCACATCCTTCTTTGTAAGCTCATTGAGAGGTGGAGCAATTGTGCTAAAATCTCTCACAAAACGCCTATAGAAACCAGCGAGTCCAAGAAAACTCCTCACTTGTGTGACCGTTTTGGGCTGCGGCCAACTCTCAATAGCTTCAATCTTGGCTTTATCAACTTCAATTCCCTGTGGAGTAACAACATAGCCAAGAAAAGATACTCGGTCGGTGCAAAAGGTGCACTTCCCAAGATTACCAAACAAACGTGCATCACGTAGAGCATTAAAAACAGCACGTAAATGTTCCAAATGTTCTTCCAAACATTTGCTATAAATCAGTATATCATCAAAATAGACTACCACAAACCGTCCAATGAAAGCACGTAAAACTTCGTTCATTAGTCTCATGAAAGTACTAGGTGCATTAGTTAACCCAAAAGGCATGACTAACCATTCATATAAACCAAACTTAGTTTTAAATGCTGTTTTCCATTCATCTCCCAATTTCATACGAATTTGATGGTATCCACTACGCAAATCAACTTTGGAGAATATTGTAGAGCCACTCAATTCATCAAGCATATCATCTAGCCTAGGAATAGGGTGACGATAACGAATAGTAATATTATTAATGCCTCTACAATCAACACACATACGTGATGTACCATCCTTTTTGGCACTAGAATAATAGGAACAGCACAAGGACTAAGGGATTCGCGATATAACCTTTGTCGAGCAGCTCCTGTACTTGACGATAATCTCCTTCGTCTCCTCTGGATTTATACGGTATGGCGCATGGTTGGGTAATGATGCACCGAATTAAGTCAATTTGATGCTCAATCCCTCGAATAGGTGGTAATCCGGTGGCACGCCTTGTGGAAAGGCGTCGTGAACTCCCGCAAAATGTTAGTGACAGCGGGGAGACAAAGAGGAAGGCACGTCCTCGAATGAAAATAATGCCTCTTTGCACACAAAAGCATAGCAAACAGATTTGCTAAAATCTAGCTCATCAATATCAGATTTGGTGGCAAGTAAACATGCACTTTTCAATTTAATTTCGAAGCAACACTAGATGGTTTATTATTAGGCTTCATTTGTTGCTCAAATTCTTTTGCCACAATCTGATTTTCGCTCTTATTTTTCTCCTGTTTTGCTTTATTAGCTCTATTAATATCATCTTTCAAAATGGACTCAGAGTCATAGGAAGCAAAGTAATATTTTTATCCTTATGAACAAGAGTATCTTGATTGTTTCTACCATGGTGTACAGAATTTTTATCAAATTGCCATGGTCGACCAAGTAATAAGGAACATGCTTGCATAGGTACCACATCACAATCAACATAATCAGCATATGTAGAGATACCAAAATGCACACGAACAATACGTGTTACCTTAACCTTGCCGCTGTTGTTGAACCATTGGATGTAGTAAGGATGTGGATGTGGTCTTGTGGTGAGAGATAGCTTCTCCACCATCTCCATGCTAGCCAAGTTGTTGCAGCTCCCTCCATCTATGATGACGCGAATAGAACGTTCCTTCACAACTCTCTTTGTATGGAACAAATTATGCCTCTGATTTTGCTCAGCTTGTGTAAGCTGCACACTCAAAACACGTTGAGCAACTAAACATTCATACCTGTCAGCATCTTCAGCAGCCATGTATTGTGTCTCATGATCATCTCCACCGTGTTCCTCATGTGTAATAAGAGCCAAAGTCTCCTCATCATAGTCACTAGCGGACTCATACCCACCACCCTCAGTAGCAATCATCACACACTGAGATTTGCATTCTCTCGCAAAATGTCCTCTTCCCTTACAACGACGACAAATAATATCACTTGTGTGCCCTGTTGACGCCATGGAAGAAGAAGAACTCTGTGCAGGCCCGGCAGGTGTGCTCTTGGCAGATAGTGGTGGTTGTGCCTGCTTTCTTGTATCACGGTTGGAGGTGGCACGTGTAGGAGGTGATGGTGCAGTGGAAGTAGATGATGCACGTGGTGTCCATGATGAAGGTCGACCTGCAGAAAAGTTAGTGCGCGCCAATGCTTGTCGATCCTGCACTTCACGCTCAGCTTTACAAGCAAGATGGAATAAACGAGTGATATTATTATAATCCTTATAGTCTAGAATGGTCTGAATCTCTATTTAATCCACCCGAAAACGTGCAAGCATAGCTTCATTCTCCTCAACAATACCACATCTAATCAAGCCAGTTTGTAATTCCCGATAATATTCTTCTACATAATTTTTCCTTGTCTTAAGCGCTGCAATTTTTGAAGTAATTCACGTTGATAGTATGGTGGAACCCAGCGAGTACGCATAGCAGTTTTCAAAGCAGCCCAAGTAGCTGGAACAGGATATAATCTACAATGTTCGACCACCAAACACATGCAAAGCTAGTGAAAGCACAAACAGCAGCAGAACACGCCTCTCCTCGGGATATTGTAAACATGTAAATCGTTGTTCAGTTTCTAACTCCCATGTAAGATATATATCAGAACATATCTACCCTCAAATGGTGGAATATTCAATTTCAGTTTAGGGAGATGGTCATGATCTCGCACTGAGGGGGGCCCTAACATTGCCATTATTTGCATGTGGACGACCGGTGGTTGTGGTGCTGGTGGTTGCACGTAGTCTGATGTTGATCAACCTCATCCTCGTAATCACCCACATACTCATCATCCTCCTCGGTACCAAAGCAGCAGCAGTAGGAGGAGCCAAAGAAGCACCAACAGCAGAGCAGCGCGGCACCAGAATTTTGTCCCGACTCAATAGGAACACGCTGAGCTCGTCCCATACTTGATCCGGAAGGGCGTGGTTGTTGTCGTTGCAGAGGTGCGATAGGTGCAGCCGGCGGTGGTTGTGGAAAACGCGAGCAATTCATCAAACTTGCTATCAAGCTTTGTTTCAAACGCCTTCTCAATGCCATCTATCTTCTCCATGGCCTCGTCAAATCTGTTTAGCACATCTTGCACCTGTCCACTCATCATTTGCTGAAATTTATCATGTAGCTGTTTGTTAAATCGAGTTCTCCCGGTCAGTCTCGCGGCTTGTGATCCTCGACATGGTTAGCAACAATAGAAACACACAAAAATATGATCCTCTGACTACTAACAAGAGGTGGTGGTGGGTGTCACAAATCCGTCAAGCAAATCTCAAATTCTTACCAGTTCTTACCCAAGCGGAAGCGGTGATCGGCAACCGTTGTAATCAAAACTCTCAAAAGCTTGGATAGAGCGATTGCGAGGGAGAGTCAAACGCACGACGTAGATGTATGTGGAGCTGGGAAGGCTTATAATATGGTAGCAAAAAGGGTCAGCAATAATCAATTCAGAGATGCAAAGTTGAATAAACGCTCAACGATGGTACAGTGCTGGTCCTAGGCTAGACCGTGCTAGAGACGCGAGCCTAGAACACTAACAAAATCACGGCGCTGCACGTAAACAAGGGAGGAGCACACACTGAATTTTTTTTTTTTTTTTCACTTTTTTGCACTTTTTTCCTCTTTTTTTTTTTGCTCCGCAACAAATTTTTTTCGAAAAAGTCTACAAATGGTCTAAAAACTGCCTAGCCAGAATTTTCCAGACTTAGTTTTTTTTTGAAACTGGAACTATTTTTCTTCTGCGGATGGCTTGGAAATTCGGGAGTCCTTCTCTGTCACGACTCGGAGTATCGCGTGATCTGGAAATCGAGAACAATGCAACAATTAGTGGACTCGGACTAGGACTGGTGGCGGAGATGAATCTGGTGGAACTCGGACTGGTGGCAGAGATGAATCTGGTGGAACTCGAACTGGTGGCGGAGATGAATCTGGTGGAACTCGGACAGGTGGCGGATATATGTTGCAGGTGAACTCGGATTGGCGTGATGGTGGCGGATATGTGGTGGCGATATGGATTCAGATTGGCGGTGATGATGCGCTGGTGATATATGGCAGCGCAACGTGACAACCTGTGAATGAACTCAAACTCTAAAAGACTAGACGATAAGACCAGCAACTTGACACGACGATGCAACCGCAAATTCAACAAAGCAAATACAAAAAAGATTATGCAAAGGCTCAGATTGGTTCGGATGGGATGAACTAACCCTATTTTTTTGGCTTTTTCGTGGACTATAGGTATGAAGAACAGACTCGATCTAAACTATGGAAAACTGTAAAATCTCACCGAGCAACCTGGAAATCTGATACCACTTGATAGAGGCAAAGGTGTCCCGTCTTTCGATGAGACGGTGGATTTCGCTTTGGTGGAAGTCGACTTTGACGATCCGACTACTTAACGTCGAGGAGGACGTCGCGCCTTAGCAATCGCTAAACCAACTCCGAGAGGTTATTGACCACGCCGGAGCACGATCAACCTGACCACGAAGGTCTGTTTCCTGCGAGCAAACGAAGAACAAGCAAGAAACTGAGATTGAAATCTGGATATTGCGAATATAAGATGAAAGCTTTATTGATCAAGGTGGGGTTCTGTGACGCCTTTATCTGGTCGTTGAACACAAACGAAGTACGCGAAGTTGCAGCTATGGCGAACTTTTAATCTAAACAAAACCCGAAGTCTAAACGACGCCCTAAGGGCTGTATATATGGGGGAAAAGGAGGGAATTTCGTGGCCCTTGATGGTGGGGTCCGAAACCAACCCTAACTCTTGTTTCCCCACATATACGGACTCTAAAAATAGCCTATACTTAAGTATTTCGAAATTACATGGGCCTGGCCAAATAATAAGGTGACGCAGCACCTAGAATAGCCTATGGACGAATATTATGAAGTGGCATCTTGTATATTTCGTCCAAGGCTTCATGCACTCCTTATGGTGGCTTCAAAGTCCTGAAATCATCACTTGTAACTCCGTTCTTGATCCCCTTGCGCATGGCATCAACTCCATGCGTGTTCTTGCTCGAATGTTCATCCTTCTCCAAGCTAGGCCCTTCATTTGTAAGCAAAACAAATGTATCCAATTTAGGCAGCATCATATTCTCATGAACATTAGAATAATTACCAAGAAACGAAAGTACCTGGTAATTTAATTGGCGTGCGCGAGCTCTAGTAATTGGTCCCGTATATGTAACAGTAGGGGCTGTGGGTGTAACAATGGTATTGATGTCCTCATCAATATCTATGTGGAAACGATATCTCCACTATAGAGGACATGAACTTTTGGGCGGTTAGGCAAAAAGCGCAAGGGAAAATGAACTACTTTCAAGGACTGCCATAGAATGGACAGATATTCACTAAAACGTTCATAATTTTGTCATTCGGAGTCCATGTCGAACTCACAAGTACTCAAACTACTCGCGCCAAGCGTGCATATCCAGAAAATACTCCCCGCTTACGCCAGGAGGCCTGGAGTACCCTCAAATACGGCCTTAAGCAGGACTCTTTGGCCCTGAAAGTCAAAGAACATCATTCGTCGCGTTTTTTAGACAAGTTTCTGAACCCATTGGCACTTCCTTTTGAAGGACATTCAAGAGATTATGTTGCTTATAGACATTAGCCCCCGTGGTAGGGACAAACGTACATTTCTGCAGATGCTCTATGATCCGGGCAATCTCATTTGGCCGTAAATTGAAGAAAATCCAGCGGCTATATGCCTTTTTGTCCTTGTTTTCGCCGGATGGCATGCTGTAACTTATGCGCGTGAAAGCCAAGAACAAAAGGGCATTCCTGGCATCGATCAATATATATGTGGAAACGATATCTCCACTATAGAGGACACGAAATTTTGGGGCGGTTAGGCAAAAAGCGCACGAGAAAATGAAGTACTTTCAAGGACTGCCATAGAATGGACAGATGTTCACTAAAACGGTCATAATTTTGTTATTCGGAGTCCGTGTCGGACCCACAAGTACTCAAACTGCTCACGCCGAGCGTGCGAATCTAGAAAATACTCCCCGCTTGCGCCAGGAGGCCTGGAGTTCCCTCAAATACGGCCTTAAGCAGGACTTTTTGGCCCTGAAAGTCACATAACATCATTCGTCGTTGTTTTTCAAACAAGTTTCTGAACCCATTGGCACTTCCTTTTGAAGGAAATTCCAGATATTATGTTGCTTATAGACATTAGCCCCCTGGTAGGGACAAACGTAGCTTTCTGCAGATGATCTTTGATCTGGGGAATCTCATTTGGCCGTAAATAAAAGAAAATCCAGCGGCTATATGCCTTATTCTCCTTGCTTTCACCGGATGGCATGCTGTAACTCATGCGAATGAAAGCCAAGAACAGAAGGGCATTCCTGGCATCGGTCAATATCTATGTGGAAACGATATCTCCACTATAGAGGACAAGAACTTTTGGGCGGTTAGGCAAAAAGCGCAAGGGAAAATGAACTACTTTCAAGGACCGCCATAGAATGGACAGATATTCACTAAAACGGTCATAATTTTGTCATTCAAGTCCATGTCGAACTCACAAGTACTCAAACTACTCGCACCGAGCGTGCGAATCCAGAAAATACTCGCTTGCGCCAGAGGCCCGGAGTACCCTCAACACGGCCTTAAGCAGGACACTTTGGCCCCGAAAGTCAAAGAACATCATTCGTGGCTATTTTCCGGACAAGTTTCGAACCCATGGGCACTTCCTTTTGAAGGAAATTCAAGAGATTATGTTGCTTATAGACATTAGCCCCCCTGGTAGGGACAAACGTACATTTCTGCAGATGCTCTATGATCCGGGCAATCTCATTTGGCCGTAAATTGAAGAAAATCCAGCGACTATATGCCTTTTTCTCCTTGTTTTCGCGGATGGCATCTTTGTAACTCATGCGCGTGAAAGCCAAGAACAAAAGGACATTCCTGGCATCGGTCAATATATATGTGGAGACGATATCTCCACTATAGAGGACACGAAATTTTGGGGCGGTTAGGCAAAAGGCGCACTTCAAAATGAAGTACTTTCAAGGACTGCCATAGAATGGACAGATGTTCACTAAAACGGTCATAATTTTGTCATTCGGAGTCCGTGTCGGACCCACAAGTACTCAAACTGCTCGCGCCGAGTGTGCGAATCCAAAAAATACTCCCTGCTTGCGCCAGGAGGCCTGGAGTTCCCTCAAATACGACCTTAAGCAGGACTTTTTGGCCCTGAAAGTCGCATAACATCATTCGTCGTTGTTTTTCAAACAAGTTTCTGAACCCATTTGCACTTCCTTTTGAAGGAAATTCCAGAGATTATGTTGCTTATAGACATTAGCCCCCCTGGTAGGGACAAACGTAGCTTTCTGCAGATGCTCTATGATCCGGGCAATCTCATTTGGCCGTAAATTGAAGAAAATCTAGCGGCTATATGCCTTATTCTCCTTGTTTTCACCGGATGGCATGCTGTAACTCATGCGAATGAAAGCCAAGAACAGAAGGGCATTCCTGGCATCGGTCAATATCTATGTGGAAATGATATCTCCACTATAGAGGACAAGAACTTTTGGGCGGTTAGGCAAAAAGCGCAAGGGAAAATGAACTACTTTCAAGGACTGCCATAGAATGGACAGATATTCACTAAAACGGTCATAATTTTGTCATTCGGAGTCCATGTCGAACTCACAAGTACTCAAACTACTCGCGCCGAGCGTGCGAATCCAGAAAATACCCCCCGCTTGCGCCAGGAGGGCTGGAGTACCCTCAAATACTGCCTTAAGCAGGACTCTTTGTCCCTGAAAGTCAAAGAACATCATTCGTCGCTGTTTTTCAGACAAGTTTCTGAACCCATTGGCACTTCCTTTTGAAGGAAATTCAAGAGATTATGTTGCTTATAGACATTAGCCCCCCTGGTAGGGACAAACGTACATTTCTGCAGATGCTCTATGATCCGGGCAATCTCATTTGGCCGTAAATTGAAGAAAATCCAGCGGCTATATGCCTTTTTCTCCTTGTTTTCGCCGGATGGCATGCTGTAACTCATGCGCGTGAAAGCCAAGAACAAAAGGACATTTGATGAGGACATCAATACCATTGTTACACCCATAGCCCCTGCTGTTATACATACCGGACCAATTACTAGAGCTCGCGCACGCCAACTAAATTACCAGGTACTTTCGTTTCTTGGTAATGATTCTAATGTTCATGAGAATATGATGCTGCCTAAATTGGATACATTTGTTTTGCTTACAAATGAAGGGCCCAGCTTGGAGAAGGATGAACATTGGAGCAAGAACAAGCATGGAGATGATGGCATGCGCAAGGGGGACAAGAATGGAGTTACAAGTGATGATTTTAGGACTTTGAAGCCACCATAATGAGTGCACGAAGCCTTGGACGAAATATACAACATGCCACTTCATAAAGTTCGTCCAGAGGCTATTCTAGGTGCTGCGTCACCTTATTATTGGGCCAGGCCCATGTAATTTCGAAATACATTAGTATAGGCTATTTTTAGAGTCCGTATGTGTGGGGAAACAAGAGATAGGGTTAGTTTCGACCCTCCACCAAGGGCCACGAAATTCACCCCTCTTCCTCCATATATACAGCCCGTAGGGCACCGTTTAGACTTGGGTTTTGTTTAGATCAAAAGTTCGCCATAGCTGCAACTTCGGCGTGCCGTTTGTGTTCAACGACTGCACAAAGGCGCCACGTAACCCCACCTTGATCAATAAAGCTTTCATCTTATATTCGCAATATCCAGATTGCAATCTCAGTTTCTTGCTTGTTCTTCGTTTGCTCGCAGGAAATAGACCCTCGTGGTCGTTGATCGTGCTCGGCGTGGTCAATAACCTCTCGGAGTTGGTTTAGCGATTGCTAAGGCGCGACGTCCTCGCACGTTCAGTAGTCGGATCGTCAAAGTCGACTTCCACCAAAGCGAAATCCACCATCTCATCGAAAGACGGGACACCTCTGCCTCTATCAAGTGGTATCAGATTTCCGTGTTGCTCGGTGAGATTTTACAGATTTTAAGTAGTTTAGATCGAGTCTGTTCTTCATACCTATAGTCCACGAAAAAGCCAAAAAAATTAGGGTTAGTTCATCCCGTCCAAACCAATCTGAGCCTTTGCATAATCTTTTACAGATTTGCTTTGTTGAATTTGCGGTTGCATCATCGTGTCAAGTTGCTGGTCTTAGCGTCTAGTCTTTTAGAGTTTGAGTTCATTCACAGGTTGTCACGTCGCCGCTGCCATATACCACCACCACATATTCACCGCCAATCCGAATCCATATACGCCACCACATATCCGCCGCCATCACGCCCATCCGAGTCCACCTGCAACATATATCCGCCACCAGTCCGAGTTCCACCAGATTCATCTCCGCCACCAGTCCGAGTTCCACGAGACTCATCTCCACCACCAGTCCGAGTTCCACCAGATTCATCTCCGCCACCAGTCCTAGTCCGAGTCCAGTAATTGTTGCATTGTTCTCGATTTCCAGATCACGCGATACTCCGAGTCGTGACAGCAGAGGACTCCCCAACTTTCAAGCCATCCGCAGAAGAAAAATAGTTCCAGTTTCAAAAAAAAAACTAAGTCTGGAAAATTCTGGCTAGGCAGTTTTTAGACCATTTGTAGACTTTTCCGAAAAAAAATTGTTGCGGAGCAAAAAAAAAGAGGAAAAAAAGTGCAAAAAAAAAAAAAAAAGAAAAAAAAATTCAGAGTGTGCTCCTCCCTTGTTTACGTGCAGCGCCGTGATTTTGTTAGTGTTCTAGGCTCGCGTCTCTAGCACGGTCTAGCCTAGGACCAGCCTGACAAGACCGTCGTTGAGCGCTTATTCAACTTTGCATCTCTGAATTGATTATTGCTGACATTTTTGCTACCATATAAGCCTTCCCAGCTCCACATACATCTACGTCGTGCGCTTGATTCTCCCCGTAATCGCTATATCCAAGCTTTGAGAGTTTTGACTACAACGGTTGCCGATCACCACCGCTGCTGGGTAAGAACTGTAAGAATTTGAGATTTGCTTGACGGGTTTGTGATACACCACCACCACTTCTTAGTAGTTTGTCGGATCATATTCTTGTGTGCTTCTATTTGCTGCTAACCATGGTAGGATCACAAGCCGATGAGACTGATTGGGAGAACTCGACGAACAAACAGCTACATGATAAGTTTCAGCAAATGATGATTGGACAGGTGCAAGATGTGCTAAACAGATTTGACGAGGCCATGGAGAAGATAGATGGCATTGAGAAGACGTTTGAAACAAAGCTTGATAGCAAGTTTGATGAATTGCTCGCGTTTTCCACAACCACCGCCGGCTGCACCTATCGCACCTCTCAGCGACAACAACTCGCCCCTTCCGAATCAGTATGGACG
Source organism: Aegilops speltoides (assembly GCA_021437245.1). NCBI lineage: Eukaryota > Viridiplantae > Streptophyta > Magnoliopsida > Poales > Poaceae > Aegilops > Aegilops speltoides. The sequence goes on along the minus strand of CM038143.1, from coordinate 245,890,463 downwards.
AGCTCAGCGTGTTCCTATTGAGCCAGACAAAATTCTGGTGCCATGCTACTGCTGTTGGTGCTTCTTTGGCTCCTCCTACTGCTGCTGCTGGTACCGAGGAGGATGATTATGTGGAAGATTACGAGGATGAGGTTGATCAACATCAGAACTACGTGCAACCACCAGCACCACAACCACCAGGTCGTCCACATGCAAATAATGGCAATGTTAGGGCTCCCCCTCAGGTACGAGATCATGACCATCTCCCTAAACTGAAATTGAATATTCCACCATTTGAGGGTAGATTTGTTCCTGATATATATCTTACTTGGGAGTTAGAAACTGAACAACGATTTACATGTTTACAATATCCCGAGGAGAGACGTGTTCTGCTGCTGTTTGTGCTTTCACTAGCTTTGCATGTGTTTGGTGGTCTGAACATTGTAGATTATATCCTGTTCCAGCTACTTGGGCTGCTTTGAAAACTGCTATGCGTACTCGTTGGGTTCCACCATATTATCAACGTGAATTACTTCAAAAATTGCAGCGCTTAAGACAAGGAAAAATTTCTGTAGAAGAATATTATCGGAATTACAAACCGGCTTGATTAGATGTGGTATTGTTGAGGAGAATGAAGCTATGCTTGCACGCTTTTACGGTGGATTAAATAGAGAGATTCAGACCATTCTAGACTATAAGGATTATAATAATATCACTCGTTTATTCCATCTTGCTTGTAAAGCTGAACGTGAAGTGCAGGATCGACAGCATTGGCGCCGCACTAACTTTTCTCGCAGGTCGACCTTCATCATGGACACCACGTGCATCATCTACTTCCACCGCACCATCACCTCCTTCAGTGCCACCTCCAACCGTGATACAAGAAAGCAGCACAACCACCACTATCTGCCAAGAGCACACTGCCGGGCCTGCACAGAGCTCTTCTTCTTCTATGGCGTCAACAGGCACACAAGTGATATTATTTGTTGTCGTTGTAAGGGAAGAGGACATTTTATGAGAATGCAAATCTCAGCGTGTGATGATTGCTACCGAGGATGGTGGGTATGAGTCCGCTAGTGACTATGATGAGGAGACTTTGGCTCTTATTACACATGAGGAACACGGTGGAGATGATTCTGATCATGAGACACAATACATGGCTGCTGAAGATGCTGACAGGTATGAATGTTTAGTTGCTCAACGTGTTTTGAGTGTGCAGGTTACACAAGCTGAGCAAAATCAGAGGCATAATTTGTTTCATACAAAGGGAGTTGTGAAGGAACGTTCTATTCGCGTCATCATAGATGGAGGGAGCTGCAACAACTTGGCTAGCATGGAGATGGTGGAGAAGCTATCTCTCACCACAAGACCACATCCACATCCTTACTACATCCAATGGTTCAACAACAGCGGCAAGGTTAAGGTAACACGTCTCGTTCGTGTGCATTTTAGTATCTCTACATATGCTGATTATGTTGATTGTGATGTGGTACCTATGCAAGCATGTTCCTTGTTACTTGGTAGACCATGGCAATTTGATAAAATTTCATACACCATGGTAGAAACAATCAAGATACTCTTGTTCATAAGGATAAAAATATTACTTTGCTTCCTATGACTCCGAGTCCATTTTGAAAGATGATATTAATAGAGCTAATAAAGCAAAACAGGAGAAAATAAGAGTGAAAATCAGATTGTGGCAAAAGAATTTGAGCAACACATGAAGCCTAATAATAAACCATCTACTGTTGCTTCGAAATTAAATTGAAAATTGCATGTTTACTTGCCACCAAATCTGATATTGATGAGCTAGATTTTAGCAAATCTATTTGCTATGCTTTTGTGTGCAAAGAGGCATTATTTTCATTCGAGGACGTGCCTTCCTCTTTGCCCCCGCTGTCACTAACATTTTGCAGAGTTCACGACGTCTTTCCACAAGACGTGCCACCGGATTACCACCTATTCGAGGGATTGAGCATCAAATTGACTTAATTCCGGTGCATCATTACCAAACCGTGCACCATACCGTACCAATCCAGAGGAGACGAAGGAGATTATCGTCAAGTACAGGAGCTGCTCGACAAAGGTTATATACGCGAATCCCTTAGTCCTTGTGCTGTTCCTATTATTCTAGTGCCGAAAAAGGATGGTACGTCACGTATGTGTGTTGATTGTAGAGGCATCAATAATATTACTATTCGTTATCGCCACCCTATTCCTAGGCTAGATGATATGCTTGATGAATTGAGTGGCTCTACAATATTCTCCAAAGTTGATTTGCGTAGTGGATACCATCAAATTCGTATGAAATTGGGAGATGAATGGAAAACAGCATTTAAAACTAAGTTTGGATTATATGAGTGGTTAGTCATGCCTTTTGGGTTAACTAATGCACCTAGTACTTTCATGAGATTAATGAACGAAGTTTTACATGCTTTCATTGGACGATTTGTGGTAGTCTATTTTGATGATATACTGATTTATAGCAAATCTTTGGAAGAACATTTGGAACATTTACGTGCTGTTTTTAATGCTCTACGTGATGCACGTTTGTTTGGTAACCTTGGGAAGTGCACCTTTTGCACCGACCGAGTATCTTTTCTTGGCTATGTTGTTACTCCACAGGGAATTGAAGTTGATAAAGCCAAGATTGAAGCTATTGAGAGTTGGCCGCAGCCCAAAACGGTCACACAAGTGAGGAGTTTCCTTGGCCTCGCTGGTTTCTATAGGCGCTTTGTGAGAGATTTCAGCACCATTGCTGCACCTCTCAACGAGCTTACAAAGAAGGATGTGCCTTTTGTTTGGGGTACCGCACAGGAAGAAGCCTTCACGGTGTTGAAAGATAAGTTGACACATGCTCCTTTACTCCAACTTCCTGATTTTAATAAGACTTTTGAGCTTGAATGTGATGCTAGTGGAATTGGATTAGGAGGTGTGTTATTACAAGATGGCAAACCTATTGCATACTTTTCTGAAAAATTGAGTGGGCCTAGTCTGAATTATTCTACTTATGATAAAGAATTATATGCTCTTGTTCGGACTTTAGAAACATGGCAACATTATTTATGGCCCAAAGAATTTGTTATACATTCTGATCATGAATCTTTGAAACATATTAAAAGTCAAGCTAAACTGAATCGTAGACATGCTAAATGGGTTGAATTCATTGAGACTTTCCCTTATGTCATTAAACACAAGAAGGGTAAAGAAAATGTTATTGCCGATGCATTGTCTCGTCGCTATACTATGCTTTCACAACTTGACTTCAAAATATTTGGTTTGGAGACCATCAAAGATCAATATGTGCATGATGCTGATTTTAAAGATGTATTGCAGAATTGTAAAGAAGGAAGATCATGGAACAAGTTTGTCGTTAATGATGGATTTGTGTTCGTGCTAACAAGCTATGCATTCCAGCTAGCTCCGTTAGTCTTTTGTTGTTGCAGGAGGCGCATGGAGGAGGACTAATGGGACACTTTGGCGTGAAGAAGACGGAGGACGACTTGCTACACATTTCTTTTGGCCAAAGATGAGACGGGATGTTGAGCGCTTTTATTGCTCGCTGCACTACATGTCAAAAAGCTAAGTCACGACTCAATCCTCATGGTTTATATATGCCTTTGCCTGTACCTAGTGTTCCTTGGGAGGATATATCTATGGACTTTGTTTTAGGTTTACCTAGAACAAAGAAGGGAAGGGATAGCATATTTGTTGTCGTGGATAGATTCTCAAAATGGCACACTTTATACCATGTCATAAAAGCGATGATGCTGTCAATGTTGCTGATTTGTTCTTTCGTGAAATTATTCGCTTGCATGGTGTGCCAAATACTATTGTTTCAGATCGTGATACTAAATTTCTTAGCCACTTTTGGAGATGTTTATGGGCTAAGTTGGGGACTAAACTGCTTTTTAGTACTACTTGTCACCCCAAACTGATGGACAAACTGAAGTAGTCAATAGAACATTGTCTACTATGCTTAGGGCTGTTCTAAAGAATAATAAGAAAATGTGGGAGGAATGCTTGCCTCATATTGAATTTGCTTATAATCGTTCATTGCATTCTACTACTAAGATGTGCCCTTTTGAAGTTGTGTATGGTTTCCTACCTCGTGCACCTATTGATTTGTTGCCTCTTCCATCTTCGGAGAAGGTTAATTTTGATGCTAAAGAATGTGCTGAATTGATTTTAAAAATGCATGAGTTAACTAAGGAAAACATTGAGCGTATGAATGCTAAATATAAACTTGCTGGAGATAAGGATAGAAAACATGTTGTGTTTGCACGTGGAGATCTTGTTTGGTTACATTTATGTAAGGATAGATTTCTGATTTGCATAAATCAAAGCTAATGCCACGTGCTGCTGGTCCCTTTAAGGTGTTGGAGAAAATAAATGATAATGCATATAAACTTGAGCTGCCTGCTGATTTTGGGGTTAGTCCCACTTTTAACATTGCAGATTTGAAGCCATATTTGGGTGAGGAAGATGAACTTCCGTCGAGGTCGACTTCATTTCAAGAAGGGGAGGATGATGAGGACATCAATGCCATTGTTACACCCATAGCCCCTGCTGTTATACATACCGGACCTATTACTAGAGCTCGCGCACGCCAACTAAATTACCAGGTACTTTCGTTTCTTGGTAATGATTCTAATGTTCATGAGAATATGATGCTGCCTAAATTGGATACATTTGTTTTGCTTACAAATGAAGGGCCCAGCTTGGAGAAGGATGAACATTGGAGCAAGAACAAGCATGGAGATGATGGCATGCGCAAGGGGGACAAGAATGGAGTTACAAGTGATGATTTTAGGACTTTGAAGCCACCATAATGAGTGCACGAAGCCTTGGATGAAATATACAACATGCCACTTCATAAAGTTCGTCCAGAGGCTATTCTAGGTGCTGCGTCACCTTATTATTGGGCCAGGCCATGTAATTTCGAAATACATTAGTATAGGTTATTTTTAGAGTCCGTATGTGTGGGGAAACAAGAGATAGGGTTAGTTTCGGACCCCTCCACCAAGGGCCACGAAATTCACCCCCTCTTCCTCCATATATACAGCCCGTAGGGCACCGTTTAGACTTGGGTTTTTTTTAGATCAAAAGTTCACCATAGCTGCAACTTCGCGTACTTCGTTTGTGTTCAACGACCAGACAAAGGCGTCACAGAACCCCACCTTGATGAATAAAGCTTTCATCTTATATTCGCAATATCCAGATTGCAATCTCAGTTTCTTGCTTGTTCTTCCTTTGCTCGCAGGAAATAGACCCTCGTGGTCAGGTTGATCGTGCTCCGGCGTGGTCAATAACCTCTCGGAGTTGGTTTAGCGATTGCTAAGGCGCGACGTCCTCGCACGTTCGTAGTCGGATCGTCAAAGTCGACTTCCACCAAAGCGAAATCCACCATCTCATCGAAAGACGGGACACCTCTGCCTCTATCAACATTCCTGGCATCGGTCAATATATATGTGGAGACGATATCTCCACTATAGAGGACACGAAATTTTGGGGCGGTTAGGCAAAAGGCGCACGGGAAAATGAAGTACTTTCAAGGACTGCCATAGAATGGACAGTGTTCACTAAAACGGTCATAATTTTGTCATTCGGAGTCCGTGTCGGACCCACAAGTACTCAAACTACTCACGCCGAGCGTGCGAATCCAGAAAATACTCCCTGCTTGCGCCAAGAGGCCTGGAGTTCCCTCAAATACGACCTTAAACAGGACTTTTTGGCCCTGAAAGTCACATAACATCATTCGTCGTTGTTTTTCAAACAAGTTTCTGAACCCATTTTGATGCGGAGCATCCTATGGACATCACCATGTCAAGAGTTCGTTTGGCAAGTGACACGTGCCACATCTGCTTCACATACTCAAAGGTGAATCTTCTCCTTTACACGTGCTCACTTGACACTCTCGAGGATGGTATACTACTTGACACTCCTTACGTGTGCATGCATAGGTATTGTCGGACCTTCACGGATGTCAAGGAGGAGTGCAAGCGCCAAGGAACGACTACACCATCCACGAGGAAAGCGTGGAAGAGAAGACGGAAGAAAGGAGAAGAAGACGAAGCGGCTGCAGGAGCCAGGCCGGACGTCCGGACCGCCGTCCGGATCATCCGGGCTCGGCCGGATCATCCGGGTGCCCCCCCGGATCATCCGGACAAATCGTCCGACGACAACAGAAGGGTCCTCCTGAAGCCGGATCATCCGGGTCACCTCCCGGATCATCCGGACGACGGCCGGATCATCCGGACCCCCATCCGGATCATCCGGCCTCGCCACTCACAAGCAGAATCGGGCCCAAAGCCCATGTATCCCTTCCCCACTCACCCCTTCGTGGCTAAGACTATATATACTCCTCCCCCTCCTCCTAGTTAGGGTTAGAAAAGTGATAGCTCATTCTTAGGTGAGCTTTGCTCCTACCTATCTCTTGAGGGAGAGACCACTACTCCATTGGAGGCCAAGACCTCCATCTAGGAGAAGATCCCCTAGCGGATGCAAGACCTCCGTCTAGGAGAAGATCCCCTTGCGGATTCAAGACCCCTCTTTAGGGAAGATCCATCTAGGATATCATCAAGACCTCCACTTGGAGATGAACCTTACCTTGTATCTTTCCCTTTGTTGTTCATGTACCTTGTGACCTTGTGTGTTTGATTGTCTAGTGGATGTGTGATTTGGACTTGTTCTTGAGTGTTTCCCTAGTGATTTCTCCCGCTCTTCCCGTGTTCATCGTGTTCTTCGAGGGATCCCGCCCAAACGTGAAAGATCGATTTAATTAGGGTTCCACCCTACATCATATGGTATCATGAGCCACGTTGATCACGTTTTTGGAGCCCCTACCCCGTGTTTTCTAGCTTGATTTTGTGTGTTCTTGCCTAAATCCGAAAATCCCCACCAAAAATAGCCCCCAAAATTTTTTGTGATTTGTTGGTTTGATGATGTTTTGTTGATTTTGATCCGTGGATTTGCTTGGTTTCAAGTGGATCTAGCATTTCCCCAAGTTTCCCCACCTTCCATCCACGAAATCTCGTCAATTTTGACCCCTAAATCCCCCATTTCCGCCCAAAAATTCGTCTCCACGAGCAAATCCCGAGCGGATTGACTTGCCCGGATCATCCGGACCATCTCCCGGATCATCCGGACATCCCCCGGATCAGCTGGACTTCCCCCCGGACGTCCGGATAAATCACGCACCCAGAAAACAGAACCGGCGCTGACGAACCCGGATCATCCGGATGTCCTCCCGGATCATCCGGACATAACCCGGATGAGCTGGACCTCCTCCCGGATGTCCGGTTACACTGAAAACTGACACGGCTGAAATCTTGTTTTGTCCATAACTAATTCATCCGAACTCCGATTTTGACGTTCTTTAGCTCGTTTTGAAGCTATTGACATCCCCTATCCCACAAAAATACCACCAACACCATTTGACACCATCAACTTTTCGGAAATTTGGCAAGTTTGCCTAGGCCATCCACCATATCATCCGCATAGCCACCACCGACTTCCGCAACCTAACCCATTTTGTTCCCCATTGCATATGTGGTTGTTTGAGTAGTGACTTGAGTCTCCTAAGGTGTTTCGGCTACTTAGGGACGGTTGCTTCTTCATCAACCACCACCACCACCACTTCCACATAACCTTCCCACCATACACTTTCGACAACCCAACTTAACCCAATTGTTGTTTGAGCTTGTTCGAGTTGTGGCTTGTGTCTCCTAAGGTGTTTCGGCTACTTAGGGACGGCAACTTCAACTCCGACTCGTGTATAGCCCATCATTCCGTCCGCATTGCCTAGTGCAACACCACCACCACTTTTCACTACCACCATTTTGACATTTGTCATTTGAGATTTTGAGTTTGCGGTTTTTCCGTTTCCTAAGGTGTTTCGGCTAATTAGGGACGAGTCTCCATCATCTTGGTATCTACACCAAGAACACCGCCACTCATCATCGCAAAGGACGGTAACCTCGACGACACCTTTGTATATTCCCTTGCAATTGCATTGTTAACCCCTAGCCCATTTTATGCTATTTGCCTATCGAGACTAGCCATTTGAGTATTGCCGGCAACGTTACTTGTGCACATTAGTGGTCCATACCTTCCATTGCATACATACCATATCATCTTGGTATCATATCATCCATTGTGCCTCAAGTTTGTTCCCGCATATACACAATTGCTATCTTGGTTTGTGCATTGTGCAAAAGTGGCCATAGAAAAAAAAGAAAAAGCTTTTAAGCAAAAAGAGAGCAAAGAGCTCGTGAGCAAGTGCCATAGCATCATACCCCCATTGCAAATAAGAGCCATACCAAAATCTACATCATAGGATATCATGCTCGAGAGAAACACCGGGAACCATACATACATAGCATACTTGGGATAGAAGTTTATCCATTTTGCATCTTATAGGTTGTGCACAAGTGTCGTATCCGCCTATTGAGCAATCGTGCTAGCGTCTCTCTTGAGTTGTGCAACACGAGCGTTTTCCGTGGACTCCACATTTTGTGCTCATTCCTTGGTTGCACGACCCCATTTATCTATCCGTGTGTGTGTTTCCGTGTACCTCATTTGCTATTGGTCTATTTGTTTCACTTGCGAATTTGTGAATCTCTTTCAACATTATTGACTCTTGCTAACATTTTGCATCAAATTTTTGTGCCACTATCCTCACCGAGCTCTACCATAAGCTTTACTTGATAGGTGTGAGTGAACAAGTCCGGTACCAATTCCACTATTCTTTCATCTCACATTGAGTGAAACGAGATACATCCTCAACTTTGGGAAAAGGTCACTTGGTATTGTTTATCTCATTTCCTACTCACCTCTACTCGAGTCTTGTGATGGATAGGCAAGGCATTTCATCTTCGGTCTACAACAACAACGACGAGTTCGATGCCATGAACAACAACTACGACGCCAAGATGAACAAGCGCATGGAGGAGATCAAGGCCCTCATCAAGTCCTACAAGCGATCTTCCTCATCTTCGAGAAGACGCTCAAGAGCACATCCTTCCGAGCTACCACCTCCGGCAAGATCACATCGGCATCGACACCATCACCAACAAGAACGTGAAGGTCAAGAGCTCAACACCAACAACCGCTCAACGACTTCACCATCTCCCTTGGCATCTTCGCCAAGCGACTTCAAGGCATCTTCGCCTACGGACATACGGCATCTTCGCCAACAAGCACCTCAAGACTACACTCAAGAGAAGCTACCCAAGCTCAAGTCCGCGACTTCCACGAGCTACTACGACCTCGACAATGACCACAAGATTCCTTTCTATGGGACTCAAGAACCTGAGGAGTACCTCGAGTGGGAGCGTTTGATGGATGACTACCTCAAGCTACATCAAGTTCGTCCCGAAGATCAAGTGAAGTGCGCCACAAGAAACTTCCACGACTACGCCTCGTCATGGTGGCTTCACACACCTTCGGAGAGCTACGAGATGAGTTGGCCCAAGACGAAGAGAGCTTTACGGCGAGAGTTTGTGCCTCAAACCTACACGGAACAACTTCGACGCCAATTGGAGAACACCACCCAAGGATCCAAGTCCATCGACAAGTACTTCAAGGAGATGATGATTGCCTTGCGACGAGCCGGCGTGGACGACCCCATGTCAATGAAGTCCCACTTCATGATGGGATTGCACAACGACATCTCCAAGACCATCTTCATCGAGAACTACAAGTCCATCGACGACTACTACATTGGTGCTCTCAAGGCGGAACAAGAACTCATGAAGGCCAAGGCTTCTCCACCCCAAGCACACTTCATGCACCAAGCTCTCGACAAGCATGAGGCTAGTACCACCACGATGTCCAAGGCCGACAAGCTCCAAGACGATGCTCCCAAGTGCGACTTCACCGCCATCCCTCTTTGTGGCATTGATAATGCCGAGTCTACTTCGACTCTTTTTCAAGACGGTGCGGCGACGAGTTCGACTACGGAGACCTTCAAGGACCAAGCTTTGGAGGCGAGTGACAAGGTGGCGAGCAAGGATGATGCTTCCATCTTAGGAGGCGAGAGAGATGATGTGCCATCTTCGGCCTTCATCCACGACGAGAGTGATGATGTGCCATCTTCGGCCTTCATCCATGGTGACCATGACGAGATGGTTGAGCATGGGATTCTCCCTTCGACCACGGCGACGTATGATGACTTGAGTGACTTTTGCCACCATATTGAGAGTGATAGTGACTTCACCACTAGCGCCATATATGATGAGTTGCCAAAATTCCCATGTGAGGAGAGCCACAACCCCCACCACTTGAGTGAGATGAGTGACTCCACCATACGTGAGTTTGAGTGCACCTATTTTGAGGGAGTGAGTGAACCACCACATAGAGAGAGTGAGATAGTTGATAGGTCTCGTGAGGCCATTTGCATTTCTAACAACTTGACCTCTACCACTATTGATGAGGACATGACTACCTTGGATAAGACCAAAAATATTGCATACATGCATATTTGCCAGGTGATTTCTAGTGCAAACTATTCAATAATATATTTATGTTATCCAGAACAAAAATACTTCACATACCTTTGTGTTTTGTCTAATTGCAGGTGTATGGGACATTTGTACAATCCACATATGAAGATAAGGGAAAAGGAGAAGTTTAGGTGCTGTTCAAAAAGTCTTCTCACGTCACTTTTGGGCCAAGAGAAGATAGAGTCCAAGTCTCTCACGTTCTGGATTCAGATTCGGACTGCACAGACATACCTGACTCAAAATGTCAACAACGTTTTCATACGGACTCCGAATTGGGTGATTCGTTTTTTGTTGGAAAGTAGATTTCATGCTCTTTCCAGCACAGTTGGAATCACCTTAAAAGCTGTCTGGAGCGTTGAGTTATGGACGAAACAATCTGACGCTGCACCAGAATCCGAGTCAAACTACAAGTCCAACGGTGTTACGTCACCTCCACTTGGGCCCATTGGCCTTGTACGACCTAGGGTTAGTTTTAGGCTGCCTTGGGACGTTCTCCCACCTCCTTGGCCTCCACCCCTTGCTCCTATATAAGTAGATCCATCTAGTAGCTTTTCCCTTGGGATTTGTTTAGTTAAAAGTTAGCCATTGCAACTTCGTGTACTTCGTTTGTGTCCAACGACCAGACCAAGACCGCTTACGGATCCCCACCATTATCAATACTTCATATATATTCGCAATATTCAGATTGCTTTATCATATTCTTGCTTGTTCTTCGATTGCTTGCAGGAATAGACCTTCGTGGTCAGGTTGATCGTGCTCCAGCGTGATCAATAACCTCTCGGAGTTGGTTTAGCGATTGCTAAGGCGCAACATCGTGCATGTTTGTAGTCGGATCGTCAAAGTCGTCTCCACCAAATCGATAGTTATCATCTCATCGAAAGATCGGGACACCCCGCCTTTATCATCTATTGTGTCTTCTCGTTTGGTGCTAGGTCCCATTGATGATGACGCGCCGATCCTCGACGACTTCGTCCTCCTTTTGGACAAGACGATGGCCATGGTGGCATATGATGCACCCCCCACATGGTTCCATCAAGATGAAGATGACCACCATTTGGTCTTTCCCACCTCACCTACACCACTTGAGTGGAATGACAAAGGTAACATAGGTGAAGGTGATGTTCTAGTCCCACTAGTGGACATTCTTGACATTGATTGCTTGCATGATGTTGGTCCACCTATTGCCATGCTTCATGCTAGTATGATTTCCCCATGCGATGATTTGCCCATTTATGATGAGTATGATGATTCTATTGTGGAGTCTATTAGTTGTGATGCCATGTTACATAGGATTTCTTGTGACAATTCTTTAGGTCACATCATGTTTGATAATCCGCTTGACTTGTCATATGCTATGCATGAGATCAACCATATGTCTTATTTGCAATCTCTTCATAGTGACTATGCATATGCCATTAAAATAAACCCGATTTGCACATATGGCATAGATGACAAGCCCATGGTTATTGGCATTTGTTTCTCTTGTGATGATATTGATATGCTCCCTTTGCATCATTTATCTCATATGCCATGCCATGACCACCTAGCTTCGGATATGCATTGTTTTGGATGTTGTCCATTTTCTCCATATGATGTTTCCGATATTGCTCATGAGGAGACCCCCATAGTTTCCTCATACATGTTAGGAGAATTTGATCAATCCCATTCATTGCATGATCCCAATACTTGTGTGCACCATATGCTCCCCATATGAACAAACATGCTTTTGATGTGCCATATACTTGTTTGCTCAATTTGTGTCCCCATCGTGTCATACACAATACCTATTCTTTCATGATGGATGACATGTTCTTATACCATGCATCAAATTTCTTTGAGCATTGCTTATCTTGTGCTAACTCACACGTGCACATACACATCATGATGGATGATGTGTACATTTACCACGCGCACAATTTCTTTTGTTTGTGTCTCTTTTGTGTAGGTACCCATGAATACTTGTCAACCTCGCAATCCCACGAGTTGACAAAACGAGCTCTTGAGAGCAATGATGATTTGGGATCCCGTGGACTATCCTTAAAACCACTGCTCCTTCACAAGGACTACGCGCAACTCCTCTACTTGGCTCTCACACGGCTATGGGCCATTTACCACTTCTCACATTATGCTCATTTTACCGTGTTCACTTTGCATGCTATGCTTGCTTCGATGCCTTTGCCATGCAATTGTGACCCTTGCTTGCATCTACCCATATTTCATCATTATGCTACTTCTATGTGTATTTGCATGCTTGGTAGAGATCCTTGTTGCTATTGCCATGTTTATCATGTGCCCCATGCTATTGTCCTCATATCTTGCTTTCATGATTGTGCTATGACATGTGAATTATTCATGCCCACTATTTGCACCAAGGATATGATTGCTATGATTCCTTGCTATGTTGCATCACCCATGTTCCACTACTTGCTTTCTTGGGTTGATGACATATATGCTCATGCCTCTCACATGATACATCTTGATCATTGTCTCTTGTGTCATACTTGCTCATCTCATGCGGTTGATGATAACCATCTATATGCTTTGCACATGATTCATCTTGCTTCGTGTCATATATCTCCATGTGTTGCCTCCCTCATGTTAGATGATTCGCCATGTATTGAGTGCAACAATGATTCTCTTCTTGCTCATGAGATTGCCCCCATAGCATTCTCGCATATATTTGGAGATTTTGACATAATTCTTATGAAGCATGCTTGTCTTACTTCTTTGCACCATATACCTAGTGCCATGAATATTGCCATTGTTGCATCATATTATTCATGCACTTGTACTTCTAATGGTTTTGTGCAAAAGATGAGAACCATCATGATGGATGATGTGTTTATCTACCATGCCCATACGTTATTTGTTTTGTTTTGTGCATGTGTAGGATACTTGGACTTTGTGTCGACTTCCACTTCACGTGAGTTGACCATTCGAGCTCTTGAGAGCGAGCCTCCTACATTCTACCATGACCCACTTCTACACCGTATTTGCTTCCACTTCGGCATTGTGAATAATGCACAAGGCCACACTTTCAAGGTGACATCCTTCTTGAACTTGGATATTGTGGATCATACTTCATGTGTTGTTTGCACCATTTGCACGCATATTCGAGATATTGCTTTCTACCATGATTGCCACATTTCCATGCTTCATGACATATATACCTTGTGTGTTGCATCCAATTCTTGGACTACTTGCTACTATCATATGGTTGGTTGCACCAATATCATTTCTTCACATATGCCATGTCCCTTTGCTTGTCACATGCTTGACTTGATTGCCTCACACATGATGAACAATTGCTCTTTCTATTGTGTTGAGTGCCACACTATATTCACTACACCCTATGCACATTATGCTTGGATTGTCTTGCACTTGACCCATGTGTTTAGACACTTCATTTTATTTGCTGTTGTGAATGACTCTTATGCCTACCATAGACCGTTCATTGAGCACTTTATGCATGCTTGTTTTGACCTTGAGGTAGATGCTTGTTCACTTATCACATATATTTGCATCTTGACCTCACATTTGCATGCTTGTTCCCATGATATACTTGATTGTGCTCAATTGATATGCTCAAATGCCATGCCACACTTCTTTGTCAAACCATATGCTATGCTCGATGACAACACTTGTTGGGTGAATCACCTCTTGAATGCTTGGTTTTGCTCTTACGACAACCACATTTGTTTTTCCAAGTGCTTGTTATCTTTGCTAGTTTTGAAGGAATTACAAGACGGTGCGACATTGAGAGTGCCCATTTGGAACTACAAGATGATTTAATGCTTGGTGATCGCCCACTTCAACACGATTTACATCATCTCTTTCCCATGGTGATTTGGATTTCGATCCGAGGTCGGATCTTTCCCAAGGGGAGGGATGATGCGAGCATCCTATGGACATCACCATGTCAAGAGTTCGTTTGGCAAGTGACACGTGCCACATCTGCTTCACATACTCAAAGGTGAATCTTCTCCTTTACACGTGCTCACTTGACACTCTCGAGGATGGTATACTACTTGACACTCCTTACGTGTGCATGCATAGGTATTGTCGGACCTTCACGGATGTCAAGGAGGAGTGCAAGCGCCAAGGAACGACTACACCATCCGCGAGGGAAGCGTGGAAGAGAAGACAGAAGAAAGGAGAAGAAGACGAAGCGGCTGCAGGAGCCAGGCCGGCCGTCCGGACCGCCGTCCGGATCATCCGGCTCGGCGGATCATCCGGTGCCCCGGATCATCCAGACAAATCGTCCGACGACAACAGAAGGGTCCTCCTGAAGCCAGATCATCCGGGTCACCTCCCGGATCATCCGGACGACGGCCGGATCATCCGGACCCCCATCCGGATCATCCGGGCCTCGCCTGCCTGCGCGCAGAATCGGGCCCAAAGCCCATGTATCCCTTCCCCACTCACCCCTTCGTGGCTAAGACTACATATACTCCTCCCCCTCCTCCTAGTTAGGGTTAGCAAAGTGATAGCTCATTCTTAGGTGAGCTTTGCTCCTACCTATCTCTTGAGAGAGAGACCACTACTCCATTGGAGGCCAAGACCTCCATCTAGGAGAAGATCCCCTAGCGGATGCAAGACCTCTGTCTAGGAGAAGATCCCCTTGCGGATTCAAGACCCCTCTTTAGGGAAGATCCATCTAGGATATCATCAAGACCTCCACTTGGAGATGAACCTTACCTTGTATCTTTCCCTTTGTTGTTCATGTACCTTGTGACCTTGTGTGTTTGATTGTCTAGTGGATGTGTGATTTGGACATGTTCTTGAGTGTTTCCCCTTGTGATTTCTCCCCGTTCTTCCCCGTGTTCATCGTGTTCTTCGAGGGATCCCGCTCCAAACGTGAAAGATCGACGAATTAGGGTTCCACCCTACATCACATTTGCACTTCCTTTTGAAGGAAATTCCAGAGATTATATTGCTTATAGACATTAGCCCCCCTGGTAGGGACAATCATAGCTTTCTGCAGATGCTCTATGATCCGGGCAATCTCATTTGGCCGTAAATTGAAGAAAATCCAGCGGCTATATGCCTTATTCTCCTTGTTTTCACCGGATGGCATGCTGTAACTCATGCGAATGAAAGCCAAGAACAGAAGGGCATTCCTGGCATCGGTCAATATCTATGTGGAAATGATATCTCCACTATAGAGGACAAGAACTTTTGGGCGGTTAGGCAAAAAGCGCAAGGGAAAATGAACTACTTTCAAGGACTGCCATAGAATGGACAGATATTCACTAAAACGGTCATAATTTTGTCATTCGGAGTCCATGTCGAACTCACAAGTACTCAAACAACTCGCGCCGAGCGTGCGAATCCAGAAAATACCCCCCGCTTGCGCCAGGAGGCCTGGAGTACCCTCAAATACGGCCTTAAGCAGGACTTTTTGTCCCTGAAAGTCAAAGAACATCATTCGTCGCTGTTTTTCAGACAAGTTTCTGAACCCATTGGCACTTCCTTTTGAAGGAAATTCAAGAGATTATGTTGCTTATAGATATTAGCCCCCCTGGTAGGGACAAACGTACATTTCTGCAGATGCTCTATGATCCGGGCAATCTCATTTGGCCGTAAATTGAAGAAAATCCAGCGGCTATATGCCTTTTTCTCCTTGTTTTCGCCGGATGGCATGCTGTAACTCATGCGCGTGAAAGCCAAGAACAAAAGGGCATTCCTGGCATCGGTCAATATATATGTGGAAACGATATCTCCACTATAGAGGACACGAAATTTTGGGGCGGTTAGGCAAAAAGCACACGGGAAAATGAAGTACTTTCAAGGACTGCCATAGAATGGACAGATGTTCACTAAAACGGTCATAATTTTGTCATTCGGAGTCCGTGTCGGACCCACAAGTAATCAAACCGCTCGCGCCGAGCGTGCAAATCAAGAAAATACTCCCCGCTTGCGCTAGGAGGCCTGGAGTTCCCTCAAATATGGCCTTAAGCAGGACTTTTTGGCCCTGAAAGTCACATAACATCATTCGTCGTTGTTTTTCAAACAAGTTTCTGAACCCATTGGCACTTCCTTTTGAAGGAAATTCCAGATATTATGTTGCTTATAGACATTAGCCCCCTGGTAGGGACAAACGTAGCTTTCTGCAGATGCTCTATGATCCGGGGAATCTCATTTGGCCGTAAATGAAAGAAAATCCAGCGGCTATATGCCTTATTCTCCTTGCTTTCACCGGATGGCATGTTGTAACTCATGCGAATGAAAGCCAAGAACAGAAGGGCATTCCTGGCATCGGTCAATATCTATGTGAAAACGATATCTCCACTATAGAGGACAAGAACTTTTGGGCGGTTAGGCAAAAAGCGCAAGGGAAAATGAACTACTTTCAAGCACTGCCATAGAATGGACAGATATTCAC
The DNA here is from genome assembly GCA_021437245.1 of Aegilops speltoides. Taxonomy (NCBI): domain Eukaryota; kingdom Viridiplantae; phylum Streptophyta; class Magnoliopsida; order Poales; family Poaceae; genus Aegilops; species Aegilops speltoides. The sequence goes on along the minus strand of CM038143.1, from coordinate 245,873,594 downwards.
TAAAACGGTCATAATTTTGTCATTCGAAGTCCATGTCGAACTCACAAGTACTCAAACTACTCGCACCGAGCGTGCGAATCCAGAAAATACTCCTCGCTTGCGCCAGGAGGCCTGGAGTACCCTCAAATACGGCCTTAAGCAGGACACTTTGGCCCTGAAAGTCAAAGAACATCATTCGTGGCTGTTTTTCAGACAAGTTTCTGAACCCATTGGCACTTCCTTTTGAAGGAAATTCAAGAGATTATGTTGCTTATAGACATTAGCCCCCCTGGTAGGGACAAACGTACATTTCTGCAGATGCTCTATGATCCGGGCAATCTCATTTGGCCGTAAATTGAAGAATATCCAGCGGCTATATGCCTTTTTCTCCTTGTTTTCGCCGGATGGCATGCTGTAACTCATGCGCGTGAAAGCCTAGAACAAAAGGACATTCCTGGCATCGGTCAATATATATGTGGAGACGATATCTCCACTATAGAGGACACGAAATTTTGGGGCGGTTAGGCAAAAGGCGCACGGGAAAATGAAGTTGATAGAGGCGGGGTGTCCCGATCTTTCGATGAGATGATAACTATCGGTTTGGTGAAGATGACTTTGACGATCCGACTACAAACGTGCATGACGTTGCGCCTTAGCAATCGCTAAACCAATCTCCTGAGGTCACTGACGATGCCGGAAGCACGATCAACCTGACCACGAAGGTCTATTCCTGCAAGCAATCAAAGAACAAGCAAGAATATGATAAAAGCAATCTGAATATTGCGAGTATATATGAAGTATTGATAAAGGTGGGGATCCGTAAGCGGTCTTGGTCTGGTCGTTGGACACAAACGGCACAACGGTTGCAATGGCTAACTTTAACTAAACAAATCCCAAGGAAAAGCTACTAGATGGATCTACTTATATAGGAGCAAGGGGTGGCGGCCAAGGAGGTGGGAGGACGTCCCAAGGCAGCCTAAAACTAACCCTAGGTCGTACAAGGCCAATGGGCCCAAGTGGAGGTGACGTAACACCTTTGGACTTGTAGTTTGACTCGGATTCTGGTGCAGCGTCAGATTGTTTTGTCCACAACTCAACGCTCCGGACAGATTTTAAGGTGATTCCCACTGTGCTGGAAAGAGCATGAAATCTACTTTCCAACAAAAAAAGAATCACCCAATTCGGAGTCCGTATGAAAAAGTTGTTGGCGTTTTGAGTCAGGTATGTCTGTGCAGTCCGAATCTGAATCCAGAACTGATGCGGAGCATCCTACGGTCATCACCATGTCAAGAGTCCGCTTGGCAAGTGACACGTGCGACCTCTACTTCTCATACATAAAGGTGAATCTTCTCCTTTACACGTGTTCACTTGACCTCTTCGAGGATGGTATACTACTTGACACGCCACCCGTGTGCATGCATAGGTATGGTCGGAACACTACAGACGACGAGGAGGAGTGCAAGCGCCAAGGAACAACTACACCATCCGCAAGAGAAGCATGGAAGAGAAGGAGGAAGAAGCTCCAGCACCCTCAGCGGTACTATCACAGACCTCGCAGTACTACCGCTCCTCCAGCGGTACTACCACACACAGTGAACTACCGCTCCCTACTACCGCTCCACCTACGGTGCACGCGGTACTACCATTAACCCAAGCGGTACTATCATGACCTCGCAGATTATCACCGCACACGGTATTACTGCGTGCTGCTTTCATTGAGAGCGGGCCTAGGCCCATGTAACCCCCTCTCACTTACCCCTTTGGATGAAGACTATAAATAGACCACCTCCACCTCCTTTCTAGGGTTAGCAAATATGATAGCTCATTCTTGGGTGAGCTTTGCTCCTACCTCTACTCTTGAGAGAGAGATTACCACTCCCATGGAGTTCAAGACCTCCATGTGAGAAGATCCTGCGGGATATCATCAAGACCCTTTTGGGAAGATCCATCTAGGATATCATCAAGACCTCCGCTTGGAGATGAACCTTACTCAGATCTTTCCTTTGTTGTTCATGTACCTAGTGATCTTGTGTGTTTGATTGTCTAGTGGATGTGTGATTTGGACTTGTTCTTGAGTGTTTCCTCGTGATTTCTCTCCGCTCTTCCCCTGTTCATCGTGTTCTCCGTAGGATCCCTCCAAACGCGAAAGATCGACGAATTAGGGTTCCACCCTACATCATTATGGTATCATGAGCCACGTTGATCACGTTTTTGGAGCCCCTACCCCGTGTTTTCTAGCTTGATTTTGTTGATTTCGTCCTAAATCCGAAAATCCCCACAAAAATAGCCCCAAAATTTTTTGTGATTTGTTGGTTTGATGATGTTTTGTTGATTTTGATCCATGGATTTGCTTGGTTTCGAGTGGATCTAGCATCTCCCCAAGTTTCCCCACTTTCCATCCACGAAATCTCTCCAATTTTGACCCCGAAATCATCCATTTCCGCCCCAAAATCGCGTCCCGATCCAATCTACGAAAATTCCCGACCCGAGCGGTACTACCGCACCTCCGTGCGGTACTACCGTAACCCGCGCGGTACAAAGTCCGGTGCGGTACTACTGTTTCATCAGCGCGGTACTACCGTCCCACGCGCGGTACTAAAAATCCTGAGCGGTACTACCGCACGTGACTGTTTCAGCATTCCGAGTTTCACCGTTTTGCCCATAACTAATTCATCCGAACTCCGATTTTGACGTTCTTTAGCTCGTTTTGAAGCTATTGACATCCCCCTTCCCACAAAAATACTACCAACCTCATTTGACACCATCACATTTGATGAATTTTGGCATCTTTGCCTAGGGCTTCCACCACAACATCCGTGATAACCACCACCGACTTCCGCAACCTAACCCATTTTGTTCCTTATAGCATTAGTGGTTGTTTGAGTTGCGATTTGAGTCTCCTAAGGTGTTTAGGCTACTTAGGGACGGTTGCTTCTTCATCAACCACCACCACCACCACTTCCACATAACCTTACCCACCATACACTTCCGACAACCCAACTTAACCCAATAGTTGTTTGAGCTTATTTGAGTTGTGGCTTGTGTCTCCTAAGGTGTTTCGGCTACTTAGGGACCGTGTGCTTCCAACTCTTACACCGTGTATAGCCCATCATCCCACTTCCGCATTGCCATGTGCATACCACCACCGCTTTCCGCTACCACCATTTTGACATTTGTCATTTGAGATTTTGAGTTTGCGGTTTTCCGCTTCCTAAGGTGTTTGGCTACTTAGGGACGAGTCTCCATCATCTTGGTATCTACACCAAGAACACCGCCACTCATCATCGCAGCGACGGTAACCTCGACGACACCTTTGTATATCCCTTGCAAATTGCATTGTTAACCCCTAGCCCATTTTGCGCCACTTACCTATCGAGACTAGCCATTTGAGTATTGCCGCAACGTTACTTGTGCACATTAGTAGTCCATAACTTCCATTGCATACATACCATATCATATTGGTATCATATCATCCATTGTGCCTCAAGTTTGTTCCGCATATACACAATTGCTATCTTGGTTTGTGCATTGTACAAAAGTGGCCATAGAAAAAAAAAAAAAGAAAAGCTTTTAAGCAAAAGAGAGCAAAGAGCTCGTGAGCAAGTGCCATAGCATCATACCCCATTGCACATAAGATTGTCAAATCTACATCATATGATATCATGCTTGAGAGAAACACCGAACCATACATACATAGATACTTGGGATAGAAAGAATACCCATTTTGCATCTTATAGGTTGTGCACAAGTGTCGATCCGCCTATTGAGCAATCGTGCTAGCGTCTCTCTTGAGTTGTGCAACACGAGCGCTTTCCGTGGATTCCACATTTTGTGCTCATTCCTTGGTTGCACGACCCCATTTATCTATCCGTGTGTGTTTCCGTGCCATTCTTTGCTATTGGTCTACTTGTCTCACTTGCGAATTTGTGAATCTTTTTCAACATTATTGACTCTTGCTAACATTTTGCATTAAATTTTTGTGCCACTATCCTCACCAAGCTCTACCATAAGCTTTACTTGATAGGTGTGAGTGAACAAGTCCGGTACCAATTCCACTATTCTTTCATCTCACATTGAGTGAAACGAGATACATCCTCAACATTGGGAAAAGGTAACTTGGTATTGTTTATCTCATTTCCTACTCACCTCTACTCGAGTCTTGTGATGGATAGGCAAGGCATTTCACTTTCGGTCTACAACAACAACGACGAGTTCGATGCCATGAACAACAACTACGACGCCAAGATGGACAAGCGCATGGAGGAGATCAAGGCCCTCATCAAGTCCTCCAAGCGATCTTCCTCATCTTCGAGAAGACGCCAAGAGCACATCCTTCCGAGCTACCACCTCCGCAAGATCGCATCGGCATCGACACCAACACCACCAAGAACGTGAAGGTCAAGAGCTCTACATCAACAACCGCCAACGACTTCACCATCTCCTTGGCATCTTCGCCAAGCGACTTCAAGGCATCTTCGCCACGGACATACGGCATCTTCGCCAACAAGAACCTCAAGACTACACTCAAGAGAAGCTACCCAAGCTCAAGTCCGCGACTTCCACGAGCTACTACGACCTCGACACCGACCACAAGATTCCTTTCTATGGGACTCAAGAACCCGAGGAGTACCTCGAGTGGGAGCGCTTGATGGACGACTACCTCAAGCTACATCAAGTTCCTCCCAAGATCAAGTGAAGTGCGCCACAAGAAACTTCCACGACTACGCATTGGCATGGTGGCTTCACACACCTTCGAGTACTACGACATGAGTTGGCCCAAGACGAAGAAAGCTTTGCGCGAGAGTTTGTGCCTCCAACCTACACGGAACAACTTCGACGCCAATTGGAGAACACCACCCAAGGATCCAAGTCCATCGACAAGTACTTCAAGGAGATGATGATTGCCTTGCGACGAGCCGGCGTGGACGACCCCATTTCGATGAAGTTCCACTTCATGATGGGATTGCACAACGACATCTCCAAGACCATCGTCCTCAAGAACTACAAGTCCATCGACGACTACTACATTGGTGCTCTCAAGGCGAACAAGAACTCATGAAGGCCAAGGCTTCTCCACCCCAAGAAAACTTCGCGCGACCAAGCTCTACAACAAGCATGAGGCTAGTACCACCAAGATGTCCAAGCCCGACAAGCCCCAAGACGATGCTCCCAAGTGTGACTTCACCGCCATCCCTCTTTGTGGCATTGATGATGCCGAGTCTACTCCGACTCTTTTTCAAGACGGTGCGGCGACGAGTTCGACTACGGAGACCTTCAAGGACCAAGCTTTGGAGGCGAGCGACAAGGTGGCGAGCAAGGATGATGCTTCCATCTTAGGAGGCGAGAGAGATGATGTGCCATCTTCGGCCTTCATCTACGGCGACGGTGATGAGATGATCGAGCATGGGATCTTCCCTTCGACCACGGCGACGTATGATGACTTGAGTGACTTGTGCCACCATATTGAGAATGAGAGTGACTTCACCACTAGCCCCATATATGATGAGTTGCCACAATTCCCATGTGAGGAGAGCCACAACCCCCACCACTTGAGTGAGATGAGTGACTCCACCATACGTGAGTTTGAGTGCACCTATTTTGAGGGAGTGAGTGAACCACCACATAGAGAGAGTGAGATAGTAGATAGGTCTCGTGAGGCCATTTGCATTTCTAACAACTTGACCTCTACCTCTATTGTGTCTTCTCATTTGGTGCTAGGTCCCATTTATGAAGACGAGCCGATCCTCGATTTACTTCGTCCCTCCCTTTGGACAAGATGATGGCCATGGTGGAATATGATGCACCCCCACATGGTTCCATCAAGATGATGATGATGACCACCATTTGGTCTTTCCCACCTCACATACACCACTTGAGTGGAATGACAAAGGTAACAAAGGTGACGGTGATGCTCTAGTCCCACTAGTGGACTTTCTCGAGATTGATTGCTTGCATGATGTTGATCCACCTAGTACCTTGCTTCATTCTAGTATGATTTCCCATGCGATGATTTGCCCATTTATGATGAGTACGATGATTCTCTTGTGGAGTCTATTAGTTGTGATGCCATGTTACATAGGATTTCTTGTGAGAATTCTTTAGGTCACATCATGTTTGATAATCCGCTTGACTTGTCATATGCTATGCATGAGATCCATCATATTTCTTACTTGCAATCTCTTCATAGTGACTATGCATATGCCATTAAAATAAACCCAATTTGCACATATGGCATAGATGACAAGCACATGGTTATTGGCATTTGTTTTTCTTGTGATGATATTGATATGCTACCTTTGCATCATTTATCTCATATGCCATGCCATAACCACCTAGTTTCGGATATGCATTGTTTTGGATGTTATCCATTTTCTCCATATGATATTTCCGCTATTGCTCATGAGGAGGCCCCCATAGTTTCCTCGTACATTTTAGGAGATTTTGATCCATCCCATTCATTGCATGATCCCAATACTTGTGTGCACCATATGCTACCCATGAATAAACATACTATTGATGTGCCATATACTTGCATTCTCAATTTGTGTCCCCATCGTGTCATACATAACAACTATTCTTTCATGATGGATGACATGTTCATATACCATGCCTCAAATTTCTTTGAGCATTGCTTATCTTGTGCTAACTCACACGTGCACATACACATCATGATGGATGATGTGTACATTTACCACGCCGCACAATTTCTTTGGATTGTGTCTCTTTGTGTAGGTACCCATGAATACTTGTCAACCTCGCAATCCCACGAGTTGACAAAACGAGCTCTTGAGAGCAATGACGATTTGGGATCCCGTGGACTATCCTTACCACTGCTCCTTCAAGCAAGGACTACGCGAACTCCTCTACTTGGCTCTCACACGGCTATGGGCCATTTACCACTTCTCACATTATGCTCATTTTACCGTGTTCACTTTGCATGCTATGCTTGCTTCTATGCCTTTGCCATGCAATTGTGACCCTTGCTTGCATCTACCCATGTTTCATCATTATGCTACTTCTATGTGTATTTGCATGCTTGGTGGAGATCCTTGTTGCATTTGCCATGTTCATCATGTGCCCCATTCTATTGATGCTTGTTGTGTTGGAAGAGTCATGATGACCCATTGCTATTCACATATGGCCTCTCGCCAATACATTCATGATATTGTACTCATATCTTGCTTTCATGCTTGTGCTATGACTTGTGCATTATTCATGTCCACTATTTGCACCAAGGACATGTTTCCCATGATTCATTCTAGTATGTCGATCTTCGCACTACTAGCATACTTGACTTGATTGCTATGATTGCTTGCTATGTTGCATCACCCATGTTCCACTACTTGCTTTCTTGGGTTGATGACATATATGCTCATGCCTCTCACATGCGTTGTCTCTTGTGTCATACTTGCTCATCTCATGCGGTTGATGACAACCATCTATATGCTTTGCATATAATTCATATTGCTTCGTGTCATATATGTCCATGTGTTGCATCTCTCATGCTAGATGATTTGCCATGTATTGAGTGCAACAATGATTCTCTTCTTGTTCATGAGATTGCCCCATAGCATTCTCGCATATATTTGGAGATTTTGACACAATTCTTGTGAAGCATGCTTGTCTTACCTCTTTGCACCATATACCTAGTGCCTTGAATATCGCCATTGTTGCATCATATTATTCATGCACTTGTCCTTCTAATGGTTATGTGCAAGAGAAGAGAACCATCATGATGGATGATGTGTTTATCTACCATGCGCATCGCTCTTTATTTTGTTGTGTGCATGTGTAGGATACTTGGATTTCAGATCGACTTTCACTTCACGTGAGTTGACCATTCGAGCTCTTGAGAGCGAGCCTCATGGATTCTTCCACAACTCGCTTCTACACCATACTTCCTACCACTTCGCATTGTGAAGAATGCACAAGGACACACTTTCAAGGTGACATCCTTCTTGAGCTTGGATATTGTGGATCATACTTCATGTGTTGCTTGCACCATTTGCACGCATGTTCGAGATATTGCTTTCTACCATGATTGCCACATTTCCATGCTTCATGACATATATACCTTGTGTGTTGCATCCAATTCTTGGACTACTTGCTACTATCATATGGTTGGTTGCACCAATACCATTTCTTCACATATGCCATGTTCCTTTGCTTGTCACATGATTGACTTGATTGCCTCACACATGTTGAACAATTGCTCTTTCCATTGTGTTGAGTGCTACGATATCTTCACTACACCATATGCACATTATGCTTGGATTGTCTTGCACTTTCCACATGTGTTTAGACATTTCACTATCTTTGGTGTTGTGAATGACTCTTATGCCTACCATAGACCGCTCATTGAGCACTTTATGCATGCTTGCTATGAGCTTGAGGTAGATGCTTGTCCTCTTATCACATATATTTGCATCTTGACCTCCCATTTGCTAGCTTGTTCCCATGATATACTTGATTGTGCTCAATTTATATGCTCAAATGCCATGACACACTTCTTTGTCAAACCATATGCTATGCTTGATGACAACACTTGTTGGGTGAATCACCTCTTGAATGCTTGGTTTTGCTTTAGCGACAACCACATTTGTTTTTCCAAGTGCTTGTTATCTTTGCTAGTTTTGAAGGAATTACAAGACGGTGCGACATTGGAGAGTGCCCTTTTGGAACTACAAGATGACGAATGCTTGGTGATCGCCCACTTCTACACGCATTTACATCGCCTCTTTCCCATGGTGATTTGGATTTCGATCCGAGGTCGGATCTTTCCAAGGGGAAGGGGATGATGCGGAGCATCCTACGGTCATCACCATGTCAAGAGTCCGCTTGGCAAGTGACACGTGCGACCTCTACTTCTCATACATAAAGGTGAATCTTCTCCTTTACACGTGTTCACTTGACCTCTTCGAGGATGGTATACTACTTGACACGCCACCCGTGTGCATGCATAGGTATGGTCGAACACTACAGACGACGAGGAGGAGTGCAAGCGCCAAGGAACAACTACACCATCCGCAAGAGAAGCATGGAAGAGAAGGAGGAAGAAGCTCCAAGACCTCGCGGTACTATCACAAGACCTGCAGTACTACCGCTCCCTCCAATGGTACTACACTGCACGGAACTACTCGCTCCCTACTACCGCTTCCACCTACGGTGACGCGGTACTATCATCAACCCAAGCGGTACTATCATGACCTCGCGGTACTATCACCGCACGGTACTACCGTGTTGCTCGCGAGAGCGGGCCTAGGGCCCATGTAACCCCCTCTCACTTACCCCTTCGTGGATGAAGACTATAAATAGACCACCTCCACCTCCTTTCTAGGGTTAGCAAATATGATAGCTCATTCTTAGGTGAGCTTTGCTCCTACCTCTACTCTTGAGAGAGAGAGATTACCACTCCCATGGAGTTCAAGACCTCCATGTGAGAAGATCCTGGGATATCATCAAGACCCCTTTGGGAAGATCCATCTAGGATATCATCAAGACCTCCGCTTGGAGATGAACCTTACCTTGTATCTTTCCCTTTGTTGTTCATGTACCTAGTGATCTTGTGTGTTTGATTGTCTAGTGGATGTGTGATTTGGACTTGTTCTTGAGTGTTTCCTCAGATTTCTCTCCGTTCTTCCCCGTGTTCATCGTGTTCTCCGTAGGATCCCCTCCAAACGTGAAAGATCGACGAATTAGGGTTCCACCCTACATCAAGAACGTGAGAGACTTGGACTCTATCTTCTCTTGGGCCAAAAGTGACGTGAGAGGACTTTTTGAACATCAAATAAACATCTCTTTCTTCCTTATCTTCATATGTGGATTGTACAAATGTCCCATACACCTGCAATTAGACAAAACACAAAAGTGTGTGAAGTATTTTGTTCGATAACATAAATAGATTATTGAATAGTTTGCACTAGAAATCACCGACAAATATGCATGTATGCAATATTTTGGTCATATACAAGGTACTCATGTCCTCATCATCCTTCCCTTTTTAAAAATAAAGCCGCCCTCGGCGCTTGCTTAATCTGAAATGTGGCTAACAAAAGAGACAAGGTGTACATGTTGTATATGTATACGCCATCCATTTTACTTCCCTTGATTTTTGCATATATGACACATGAATAGATGAGTAACTTGCATAGTTCATAAAATCTAAAGCCAACAAATTAGCACAAGAACTAGAAGGCATGAAAATATTGCAACTCAGTTTGCACATATAAGTGAAGCTCTTATTTATTTCAAAAGATTGACAATGTTCATCAAGAAACAATCCCAACATTGGTGAATAAACCTTATTTGAATCAAATTTACATGCTACAACATGCTTAGATAAGCAAACATGCAATGAGTCATTCGACACGAATCATCACCAAGATTAGAGGTCATATCAAAACGATTAAACATTGATTCTTTTGCATCAACAGTTAATTCAATTGGTGCTCTCAAAATTGTTGGTATTTCAGTTGTTTGATCACATGGCATAGTCAAATTATCAACATAATCCTCAAAATAGGTGGTGTGATCAAAGTAGTGGGTAGCTCAACACATGATGTATTCAAGTTAACTAGGGATGCATCATTCTCATGTGAAGTTATATCATCAATACCTTTATCATTACCTTGTCGCAAAGACGAGCTGATGTAGTTACAGACGAGACAATGCACCATACTCTTGAGATGATGTCACGCCCGAGGTGGGGCTGCTCTAGTAGGTGCAACGGTGGAGGAACCAACCGCGGTGGTGAGCATGAACTGGAATTGTAGTTGTTGTAGTCACCCAATGCATCCTCCTCAGAATCGCTCTCAAAGGTACAAGCACGAACATACATACCAGTAATGCAACGAGGAATATACTGAAATCTTGCCTGAATATCATGGTTCAAACCACTAAAAATCTATTCATTGTATCATTCTCAGATTCTTCTATGTCACAATGATGTATACAAGATTTGAACTCTTGGTAGTAAGCATGAACAGTGTTATTGCCTTGTTTAAATTGTTCAAATTTATGAAGCAATTCACGCATTTATAGTAAGGAGGGAAAATTGTTTTCATTACATCTTTCAAATCTTTCCAAGTTGTGGGTTGGTTATCAATGTTTTTCTTCAAATGAAATATAAATCCTCAAAATTTGCCCCGGCAAAATTATTGTGGCCTTTTTGGCCCCAAATTTCCCAGAAAGGGCCCAGTTTTCCCTTTTCCCCCTTTTGGAAGAAGGCATGGTGGAATTTATTTAACATGGATTTCGAAATTTTGGTCAATTTTTTTCCCACTTCACTAAATTTTTAAATTTGCAAATTTTAAAATAGGTTTAAAATTTTTCCTTCATAGTGGACTTTTTGGCATTTTTTTGATAATGTTGCCCCCAATTTCCATGCTTAAACCCTAGTTTATTTCAATTTCCTTTAATAAGGATATTCCAAAAACCCCATTTTTCATTTAAGAAAGCAATTTATTCATTTGTTTTTTGTTGAATATGCCCCTTGCCTTTTTAATTCCCCAAATGTTTCAATTTTTTTATGTGTTTTTCTATTAAATTTTCCCTTTTTTAAAATTGTTTTTTACAAGAAAATTTGGATTTTCTTCCCGGAAATTTGTTGCCCTTGTTTTCCCCATAAACCCCCAAAATGGCCAAAACTTGGGTTTGAATTTGGGTTTTGGTTCCTTAAAAATTTTTTTGGGTAAAGCTTTAGGGCCCCAATTTTTCCCTTTCTTTAATTTTCAACCCCTTCCCATGTAATTTTTCCCACAATTTTTTGCCCCCTTTTAACCAAATGTTTTTGATTCCCCCAAACTTTGTATTTTGGGTCCCTTTTTTAAAAACCCTTCTTAAATTTTCCCCCTTTTACCAGGAAACTTTTTCTTTATTTTATAATTTATCCCCTTTTTTAAATTATTGGTCATCCCCACAAAACCTTTTGTTTTCCTTTTTAAAAATTTGGGAAAATTTTCGCCAAATTTTCCCGGTTTGCAAAACCCTTTTTCCCTTTTTGTTTGGGATTTGAAATATTCCTTTTAAAAACCCCTGTTTTGCAAATGGAACCCTTTTAACGTTTTTTTTTACCATTCTACCCTTATCCTTTTACTTTCCTTGTTATTTGTTAAAGGCAATCTCATTTGGCCGTAAATTGAAGAAAATCCAGCGACTATATGCCTTTTTCTCCTTGTTTTTGCCGGATGGCATGTTGTAACTCATGCGGCGTGAAAGCCAAGAACAAAGGGCATTCTGTCATCGGTCAATATATATGTGGAAGCGATATCTCCACTATAGAGGACACGAAATTTTGGGGCGGTTAGGCAAAAAGCGCACGGGAAAATGAAGTACTTTCAAGGACTGCCATAGAATGGATAGATGTTCACTAAAACGGTCATAATTTTGTCATTGGTCCGTGTCGGACCCATTAAGTACTCAAACGCTTTCATGGACGTACAAATCAGAAAATACTCGCTTGCGCCAGAGGCTGGAGTTCCCTCAAATATGGCCTTAAGCAGGACTTTTGGCCCCGAAAGTCACATAACATCATTCGTCGTTGTTTTTCAAACAAGTTTCTGAACCCATTGGCACTTCCTTTTGAAGGAAATTCCAGATATTATGTTGCTTATAGACATTAGCCCCCTGGTAGGGACAAACGTAGCTTTCTGCAGATGCTCTATGATCCAGGGAATCTCATTTGGCTGTAAATTAAAGAAAATCCAGCGGCTATATGCCTTATTTTCCTTGCTTTCACCGGATGGCATGCTGTAACTCATGCGAATGAAAGCCAAGAACAGAAGGGCATTCCTGGCATCGGTCAATATCTAGGTGGAAACGATATCTCCACTACAGAGGACAAGAACTTTTGGGCAGTTAGGCAAAAAGCGCAAGGGAAAATGAACTACTTTCAAGGACTGCCATAGAATGGACAGATATTCACTAAAACGGTCATAATTTTGTCATTCGAAGTCCATGTCGAACTCACAAGTACTCAAACAACTCGCACCGAGCGTGCGAATCCAGAAAATACTCCTCGCTTGCGCCAGGAGGCTGGAGTACCCACAAATCTGCCTTAAGCGGGGACACTTTGGCCTGAAGTCAAAGAACATCATTCGTGGCTGTTTTTAGAGACAAGTTTACGAACCCATTGGCACTTCCTTTTGAAGGAAATTCAAGAGATTATGTTGCTTATAGACATTAGCCCCCCCTCGTGGGACAAGCGTACATTTCTGCGGATGCTCTATGATCGGGTAATCTCATTTGGCCGTAAATTGAAGAAAATCCGCGGCTATATGCCTTTTCTCCTTGTTTTAGCGGATGGCATGCTGTAACTCATGCGGCGTGAAAGCCAAGAACAAAAGGGCATTCGGTCGTCGGTCAATATATATGTGGAGCGATATCTCACTATAGAGGACACGAAATTTTGGGGCGGTTAGGCAAAAAGCGCACGGAAAATGAAGTACTTTCAAGGACTGCCATAGAATGGACAGATGTTCACTAAAGCGGTCATAATTTTGTCATTGGTCCGTGTCGGACCCACAAGTACTCAAACCGCTTCGCGCGGCGTGCAAATCAGAAAGTACTCGCTTGCGCCGGAGGCCTGCAGTTCCTCAAATCTGACCTTAAGCAGGACTTTTGGCCCCGAAAGTCACATAACATCATTAAATCGTTGTTTTTCAAACATATTTACGAACCCATTGGCACTTCCTTTTGAAGGAAATTCGGAGATTATGTTGCTTATAGACATTAGCCCCTGGTAGGGACAAGCGTAGCTTTCTGCAGATGCTCTATGATCTGGGGAATCTCATTTGGCCGTAAATTAAAGAAAATCCAGCGGCTATATGCCTTATTCTCCTTGCTTTCATCGGATGGCATGCTGTAACTCATGCGAATGAAAGCCAAGAACGAAGGGCATTCTGGCATCGGTCAATATCTATGTGGAAGCGATATCTCCACTATAGAGGACAAGAACTTTTAGGCGGTTAGGCAAAAAGCGCAAGGAAAATGAACTACTTTCAAGGACGCCATAGAATGGACAGATATTCACTAAAGCGGTCATAATTTTGTCATTGAAGTCCATATCGAACTCACAAGTACTCAAACTACTCGCACCGAAAGTGCGAATCCGGAAAATACTCCTCGCTTGCGCCGGAGGCTGGAGTACCCTCAAATCGGCCTTAAGCAGGACACTTTGGCCCCGAAAGTCAAAGATCATCATTATTGGCTATTTTTCGGACAAGTTTACGACCCGGTGGCACTTCCTTTTGAAGGAAATTCAAGAGATTATGTTGCTTATTGACATTAACCCCTGGTAGGGACAAGCGTACATTTCTGCAAATGCTCTATGATCCGGGCAATCTCATTTGGCGAAAATTGAAAAAATCCAGCGACTATATGCCTTTTCTCCTTGTTTTTTAGCGGATGGCATCTTTGTAACTCATGCGCATGAAAGCCAAGAACAAAAGGACATTCTGGCATCGGTCAATATATATGTGGAGCGATATCTCCACTATAGAGGACAAGAACTTTTTTAGGCGGTTAGGCAAAAGCGCGGGAAAATGAAGCACTTTCAGGACTGCCATAGAATGGACAGATGTTCACTAAAACGGTCATAATTTTGTCATTCGGAGTCCGTGTCGGACCCACAAGTACTCAAACTGCTCGCGCCGAGCGTGCGAATCCAGAAAATACTCCCCGCTTGCGCCAGGAGGCCTGGAGTTCCCTCAAATACGACCTTAAGACTGAAAGTCACATAACATCATTCGTCGTTATTTTTCAAACAAGTTTCTGAACCCATTTGCACTTCCTTTTGAAGGAAATTCCAGAGATTATGTTGCTTATAGACATTAGCTGATAGAGGCGAGGGTGTCCCGTCTTTCGATGAGATGGTGGCTATCATTTTGGATGAAGTCGACTTTGGCGATCCGACTCGAGCGTCTCGAGGGCGTCGCGCCTAGCAATCGCTAAACCAACTCCGAGAGGTTATTGACCACGCCGAGCACGATCAACACGACCACGAAGGTCTGTTTCCTGCGAGCAAGCGAAGAACAAGCAAGAAACTAAGATTGCAATCTGGATATTGCGAATATAAGAGAAAGCTTTATTGATCAAGGTGGGGTTACGTGCGCCTTTGTGCGTCGTGGAACACAAGCGAAATGCGAAGTTGCAGCTATGGCGAACTTTTAATCTAAACAAAACCCAAAGTCTAAGCGGTGCCCTAAGGGCTGTATATATGGAGGAAGAGGGGTGAATTTCGTGGCCCTTGGTGGAGGGGTCGAAACTAACCCTATCTCTTGTTTCCCCACACATACGGACTCTAAAATAGCCTATACTTATGTATTTCGAAATTACATGGGCCTGGCCCAATAATAAGGTGACGAGCACCTAGAATAACTTCTGGACGAAATATATGAAGTGGCATCTTGTATATTTCGTCCAAGGCTTCATGCACTCATTATGGTGGCTTCAAAGTCCTGAAATCATCACTTGTAACTCCGTTCTTGTCCCCCATGCCTGCCATCATCTCCATGCTTGTTCTTGCTCCAATGTTCATCCTTCTCCAAGCTAGGCCCTTCATTTGTAAGCAAAACAAATGTATCCAATTTAGGCAGCATCATATTCTCATGAACATTAGAATCATTACCAAGAGCAAAGTACCTGTAATTTAGTTGGCGTCTTGCGACCTCTAGTAATTGGTCCGATTATGTATAGCAGCAGGGCTGTGGGTGTAACAATGGTATTGATGTCCTCATCATCCTCCCTTCTTGAAATGAAGTCGTCCTCGGCGGAAGTTCATCTTCCTCACCAAATATGGCTTCAAATCTGCAATGTTAAAAGTGGGACTAACCCCAAAATCTGCAGGCAGCTCAAGTTTATATGCATTATCATTTACTTTCTCCAACACCTTAAAGGGACCAGCAGCACGTGGCATTAGCTTTGATTTGCACAAATCAGGAAATCTATCCTTACGCAAATGTAACCAAACAAGATCTCCAGTGCAAACACAACATATTTTCTACCCTTATCTCCAGCAAGTTTATATTTAGCATTCATCGCTCAATGTTTTCCTTAGTTAACTCATGCATTTTAAAATCAATTCAGCACGTTCTTTAGCATCAAAATTAACCTTCTCCGAAGATGGAAGAGGCAACAAATCAATAGGTGCACGAGGTAGGAAACCATACACAGCTTCAAAAGGGCACATCTTAGTAGTTGAATGCAATGAACGATTATAGGCAAATTCAATATGAGGCAAGCATTCCTCCCACATTTTCTTATTATTCTTTTGAACAGCCCTAAGCATAGTAGACAATGTTCTATTGACTACTTCAGTTTGTCCATCAGTTTGGGGGTGACAAGTTGATGCGGAGCATCCTTCCATCATCCCCATGGACTCTACATCAACACCTACAACACCACAAGGACTGATGACTCGAGCACGTGCAAGAGCTCTTGAAATCGAGGTGACATCACTCCTCTCACAACTCTCCTTCGATTCACATGAGACATGGTTACTACCTCAAACGGAAACTCTATGTATACTCAGGCACCAAGGAGTCGACCATGAAGAGGCTAGGGCGCAAGGAGAATCAGGCGGAAGACATAAGCGAGCGGAGAGGAGAAAGCAACCAGGACCGAGAGAGGGCGGACGATCCGGACGGAGGCGGACGATCGGACAGAGGCGGATGATCCGGACCCGGTCCGGGACGATCCGGCTAATTCGACCGAAGGTAACAGAACCTCCACGCTGAAGCCGGATCATCTGGACCCCGGCCCGGATCATCCGGATCCCGCCCGGACATCCGGACCATTAGCCGGACGTCCGGCCCTGCGCCGTCACCAGCAGAGCACCCGGACCATCCAGGCCCCACCCGGATCATCCGGACCAGCCCGGATCATCCGGACCGTCGCCCGGATCATCCGGCCAGCGCTGTTGGCAGCGTGTTGGGCTGAGCCCATGTACCCCTTCGCCCCAGACTCTATATATAGGACCCCCTCTCCTCACTTTGAGACTTAGCATTGGATTAGCTCATATTTGTGTGTGAGAGCCTTTGCTCAACCACCGGTACTTCTCCATGGAGATCGGGACCTCCGTCTAGGAAGAAGATCCATCAGTTCAAGACCCCTATCACGGGAAGATCCTCGTGGATTCAAGACCTCCTCCGGAGAAGAACGGCTACCTTTGTATCTTTCCTTTGTTGATTTTGGACCATGTATCACTGCGTTAGCGATGATCTAGACCTTGTGTGATTGATCTCTTGTCGATTGAGTGTCTCCCTCGTTCTTCCCGTGATTTCCTCTCGTTCTTCCTTGCGTTCTTCGTGTTCCTCCGTGGGATCCTCTCAAGCGTGAAAGATCGGCAATTAGGGTTCCACCTACATCATATGGTATCATGAGCCACGTTGATCACGTTTTTGGAGCCCCTACCTCGTGATTTCTAGCTTGATTTTGTTGTTTTCGTCCTAAAACCTGAAAATCCCCACAAAAATACCCCAATTTTTTTTTGTGATTTGTTAGTTTTGATGATGTTTTGTTGTTTTGATCCGTGGATTGATGTGTAACTTCGTGGATCTTGTGTTTCCCCACCTTCTCCCTTGAAATCCACCCAAAATCCGAAATCGTCAAATTCCACCCCATTTTCGTGTTCTTCCGAGCAGTTCCGTGCGTGGTTGACCTGCGGATCATCCGGACCAAGTCCGGATCATCCGGACTCGCCCGAATCATCCGCTCTGGCCGGATCATCCGGCTTCTCTCGCTTAAACCGCAGATTCTGCAGCCCCCATCCACCACCACCTTCCACACACATACACCCTCCACATCCCATACACCACGATTTCCACTTGCCAAACCCCAAGACTCAACCTCCGTACCCATTCGATTTTGAGTTCGACAATTTGAGTGAGATTTCCGTGTCCTCTTGTGTTTGACTATTTAGTAGGCGGTGTGACATCAACAACAAACGCTCATTTTGGTGGACTACTCATCTTATTTACGGACGGTAACATCAGCGACATCTTTGTCATACCTTGCAATTGCATTGATAACCATCATATACCATCTTTTGTGTTGCTTACCCACGAGACTAGCCATTGAGTATTGCCGGCAGCGTGACTTGTGCACATTAGTTGCATACACCATATCATACATACCTTGAGGTGCATATCTCGGAATCAACTTGTGTGTCACAAAGTTGTCATCGCATACACAATTGCTATCTTAGTTAAGTCAAGTTTGCATAAGAAAAGAGCTCAAAAGAGAAAGAGCCACTCAAGCTTTTAAGCAAAGAGGAAAGATAAGCAAAAAGAGCTTATAAGCAACAAGCATAGCATCATACAACATTAAGATTGTCATATAAGATCATCTTGGATCATTGCACGAAATACCATACATATAGCATCGTGGGATAGAGATCGTTGCATTTTTGCCTAGTAGGTTGTGCACAAGCTCCGTATCCGCCTATTGTGCAATCGTGCTAGCGTCTCTCTAGTATTGTGCAACAAGAGCATTTTCGTGGATTCCACATTTTGGCTCATTTTGGTTTGCACAATCCGTTCATCTATTTGCATGCGTGTTTCCGTGTACCACTACTTGCTTGGTCTACTTGTTGCATATCTTGAATTTGCTAATCTTCTTCAACATTTTGAGTCAAGCTAACAATTGCAATCAATTTTGTGCCACCATCCTAACCAAGCTCCACCAAAAGCTTTTACTTGTGTAGGTGTGAGAATAGACAAGGATCGGTACCAATAGTGCTATTTCATTGTCCGCATTTGAGTGAACTTGATTCATCTTCAACTTCGGGTCAAAGGTACATTGGTATTCATTCTTCTCCTTCTACCACTCACAATTTGCTTGAAATGATGGATAGGCCAAGTTCTTCTACAAATCCACTCTTCATCGAGCAAGGCGGCGACATGTCATCATACGTCACCAAGAGCCACCTCTTTGTCGCTGTGAGCTCTCCATCAAGAGCAACAAGCAATGAAGCGACGCGCCGACAACCTCTCCACCGACTTGCGACTCTCCGAGAAAGCGTTACCATGATTACTTCGACAACAAACTCGGCGCCCACAAGAAAGAGAACGATGCAAAAATGGACGAGATCCGCGCCTTGTTGGTGAACCGGTGTACTTCTACCTCTTCACATTCAAGACGGAGCCACTCAAGTCGCCACTCTGACGACTCCTTCTCCGACACAAGTACACCGTCATCGAACATTCTTCGACGAGCCGCGCATCAAGATCGTCATGCATCTCGCAACCCGCTACACGACAAGAATCTCCAAGAGCAAGTTGATGAAGAAGTTCCTCGTCCTCAATCGAGCCAAATGGCGTTTGCTCAAGCTCAAGAACGACAGCGCCTTAAATGTCACCAACAAGAACAAGACGGCGGCGCCTACACCAAGAGCAACAAGGCGCCGAGGCTCAACGTCTTCAACAACAACAACGAAGCACAAGCTCTTGAGGCGAACGCGCCTTCAAGCATCAACTCGAGCTCTACGCCAACCGCAATCGCAAAGGCGCAATCAAGAGGAAGCACTTGAGAAGAAATACAAGAGAGGAACTACCATCCGCGTGCATAGCGTCCAAGCTCCTCAAGCTCATCCTCAACCTCAAAGTCAACAAGAGCAAGTTGATCATGGACTTCCTCCTCGCCAAGAGAAACATGAGGATGATTACCCTCCACGTCAAGAACGTCATCATCAACATCGACCTCAAAACAATGAAGAACATCGCTATGGCAATGATGAGGACATCAATACCATTGTTACACCCACAGCCCCTGCTGCTATACATACTGGACCAATTACTAGAGCTCGCGCACGCCAACTAAATTACCAGGTACTTTCGTTTCTTGGTAATGATTCTAATGTTCATGAGAATATGATGCTGCCTAAATTGGATACATTTGTTTTGCTTACAAATGAAGGGCCTAGCTTGGAGAAGGATGAACATTGGAGCAAGAACAAGCATGGAGATGATGGCATGCGCAAGGGGGACAAGAATGGAGTTACAAGTGATGATTTCAGGACTTTGAAGCCACCATAATGAGTGCATGAAGCCTTGGGCGAAATATACAAGATGCCACTTCATAAATTTCGCCCAGAGGCTATTCTAGGTGCTGCGTCACCTTATTATTGGGCCAGGCCCATGTAATTTCGAAATACATTAGTATAGGCTATTTTTAGAGTCCGTATGTGTGGGGAAACAAGAGATAGGGTTAGTTTGGACCCTCCACCAAGGGCCACGAAATTCTCCCCCTCTTCCTCCATATATACAGCCCTTAGGGCACCGTTTAGACTTTGGGTTTTGTTTAGATCAAAAGTTCGCCATAGTTGCAACTTCGCGTACTTCGTTTGTGTTCAACGACCAGACAAAGGCGTCACAGAACCCCACCTTGATCAATAAAGCTTTCATTATCCAGATTGCAATCTCAGTTTCTTGCTTGTTCTTCGTTTGCTCGCGGAAATAGACCCTCGTGGTCAGTTGATCGCGTGCTCGGCGTGGTCAATAACCTCTCGGAGTTGGTTTAGCGATTGCTAAAGTAGCGGCGTCCTCGCGACGCCGTAGTCGGATCGTCAAAGTCGACTTCCACCAAAGCGAAATCCACCATCTCACGAAGGCGGACACCTTTGCCTCTATCAAATGGTATCAGATTTCCGAGTTGCTCGGTGAGATTTTATTTTTCATAGTTTAGATTGAGTCATTCTTCATACCTACAGTCCACGAAAAAGCCAAAAAAAATTAGGGTTAGGTCATCATATCCGAACCAATCTGAGCCTTTGCATAATCTTTTACGTATTTATGTTGTTGAATTTGCGGTTGCATCGTCGTGTCTAGTTGCTGGTCTTAGAGTCTAGTCTTTTAGAGTTTGAGTTCTGGTCATAAGTTGTCACGCCGCCGCCCTTTTGCGTTATCATCGCCACGCCATCTACCACCACGCTTGAATCCAGATCCATATACCACCACCGCTGCCATATACCACCACCGTTGCCATATACCACCACCATATATTGATGAGGACATCAATACCATTGTTACACCGACAGCCCTATCGCTATACATCTTGGACCAATTACTAGAGCTCACAAGACGCCAACTAAATTACTGTACTTTTCGTTTCTTGGTAATGATTCTAATATTCATGAGAATATGATGCTGCTTAAATTGGATACATTTGTTTTGCTTACAAATGAAGGGCCTAGCTTGGAGAAGGATGAACATTGGAGCAAGAACAAGCATGGAGATGATGGCATGCTAAGGGGACAAGAATAGAGTTACAAGTGATGATTTGAGGACTTTGCCATATACCACCACCATATATCCACCACCTATCCGAGTTCCTTGCATATTAGATTTGTTTTGGGATCCATCTAATTTCCGATTCGTGTTTCCTTATCCGAGTAGGTTTGATTCCAGCAATCTTTTGCCGTCCATAGAAGAGGTTGGTTTCAAAAAAAAAGTCCGGAAACCACCCTCGTTTAGGCCCAAAATTTTCCAAAAGCGCGGGACAAAAAATTTTGGCTATCCTATTTTTAGGTGTTTCTAAGCGTATTGAGCGATCGCCGTTATAGAAGTTTTTTTGACCCGTTTCGATTTTTGGGTCGAGCGATCGAAAAAAAAAATTGGTCGAAAAATTTGTGCCCATCCTATCATTTGACACTGGAAGAGTTTTGAGACACTCGCCATTATAGTGATTTTTCGCAAAAAAAAAGCAAAAAAAAAACAACAGCATAAAAAAAAGAGAAAAAAAAATTCAGTGT
Organism: Aegilops speltoides; assembly: GCA_021437245.1. NCBI lineage: Eukaryota > Viridiplantae > Streptophyta > Magnoliopsida > Poales > Poaceae > Aegilops > Aegilops speltoides. The sequence goes on along the minus strand of CM038143.1, from coordinate 245,851,870 downwards.
GCTCCTTCCTTGTTTACGTGCAGCGGTATTGATTTTGTTAGTGTTCTAGGCTCGCGTCTCTAGCACGGTCTAGCCTAGGACCAGCCTGATCTGTCGTTGAGCGTTTATTCAACTTTGCATCTCCGAATTGATTATTCTTGACCTTTTTGCTACCATATTATAAGCCTTCCCAGCTCCACATACATCTCGTCGTCGTTTGATTCTCCTGGTAATCGCTATAGCCAAGCTTTGAGAGTTTTGACTACTAGCGGTTGCCGATCACCGCCTTCTTCTTTGGTAGGAACTGTAAGAATTTGAGATTTTCTTGGCGGGTTTGTGATACACCACCACCACTTCTTAGTAGTCTGTAGGATCATATTCTTGTGTGTTTCTATTGCTGCTAACCATGGTAGGATCACAAGCCAATGAGACTGATTGGGAGAACACGACAGAACAAACAGCTACATGATAAGTTTCACCAAATGATGATTGGACTGGTGCAAGACGTGGTAAACAGATTTGACGAGGCCATGGAGAAGATAGATGGCATTGAGAAGGCGTTTGAAACAAAGCTTGATAGCAAGTTTGATGAATTGCTCGTGCGTTTTCCACAACCACTGCCGGCTACCCTATCGCACCTCTTCAGCGACAACAACTTCGCCCTTTTCGAATCGGTATGGGCGAGCTCAGCGTGTTCCTATTGAGCGGGACAAAATTCGGTGCCGCTAATCTGCTGTTGGTGCTTCTTTGGCTCCTCGCTCTGCGCTGCTTGGTGGTACAGAGGAGGATGATGAGTATGTGGGCGATTATGAGGATGAGGTTGATCAACATCGAACTACGTGCAACCACCAGCACCACAACCACCAGTGTCGTCCACATGCAAATAATGGCAATATTAGGGCTCCCCTCGAGTGCGAGATCATGACCATCTCCCTAAACTGAAATTGAATATTCCACCATTTGAGGGTAGATATGTTCACGATATATATCTTACTTGGGAGTTAGAAACTGAACAACGATTTACATGTTTACAATATCACGAGGAGAGGCGTGTTCTGCTGCTGTTTGTGCTTTCACTAGCTTTGCATGTGTTTGGTGGTGCGAACATTGTAGATTATATCCTGTTCCAGCTACTTGGGCTGCTTTGAAAACTGCTATGCGTACTCGTTGGGTTCCACCATATTATCAACGTGAATTACTTCAAAAATTGCAGCGCTTAAGACAAGGAAAAAACTACGTAGAAGAATATTATCGGGAATTACAAAGCGGCTTGATTAGATGTGGTATTGTTGAGGAGAATGAAGCTATGCTTGCGTTTTTGGGTGGATTAAATAGAGATTCAGACCATTCTAGACTATAAGGATTATAATAATATCACTCGTTTATTCCATCTTGCTTGTAAAGCTGAGCGTGAAGTCTTGGATCGGCGAGCATTGGCGCCGCACTAACTTTTCTGCAGGTCGACCTTCATCATGGACACCACGCATCATCTACTTCCACTGCACCATCACCTCCTTCAGTGCCACCTCCAACCGTGATACAAGCAGGCACAACAACCACTATCGCCAAGAGCACACTGCCGGCCTGCACTGAGCTCTTCTTCTTCCATGGCGTCAGCAGGGCACACAAGTGATATTATTTGTCGTCGTTGTAAGGGAAGAGGACATTTTGCGAGAGAATGCAAATCTCAGCGTGTGATGATTGCTCTTGAGGATGGTGGGTATGAGTCCGCTAGTGACTATGATGAGGAGACTTTGGCTCTTATTACACAGAGGAACACGGTGGAGATGATTACGATCATGAGACACAATACATGGCTCTTGAAGATCTTGTGAGTATGAATGTTTAGTTGCTCAGCGTGTTTTGAGTGTGCAGAGTTACACAAGCTGAGCAAAATCAGAGGCATAATTTGTTCCATACAAAGGAGTTGTGAAGGAGCGTTCTATTAGCGTCATCATAGATGGAGGGAGCTGCAACAACTTGGCTAGCATGGAGATGGTGGAGAAGCTATCTCTCACCACAAGACCACATCCACATCCTTACTACATCCAATGGTTCAACAACAGCGGCAAGGTGAAGGTAACACGTCTTTGTTACGTGTGCATTTTAGTATCTCTACATATGCTGATTATGTTGATTGTGATGTGGTACCTATGCAAGCATGTTCCTTGTTACTTGGTAGACCATGGCAATTTGATAAAATTTCTGTACACCATGGTAGAAACAATCAGTATACTCTTGTTCATAAGGATAAAAATATTACTTTGCTTCCTATGACTCCACGAGTCCATTTTGAAAGATGATATTAATAGAGCTAATAAAGCAAAACAGGAGAAAAATAAGAGTGAAAATCAGATTGTGGCAAAAGAATTTGAGCAACACATGAAGCCTAATAATAAACCATCTACTGCTTGTTGAAATTAAATTGAAAAGTGCATGTTTACTTGCCACCAAATTTGATATTGATGAGCTAGATTTTAGCAAATCTATTTGCTATGCTTTTGTGTGCAAAGAGGCATTATTTTCATTCGAGGCGTGCCTTCCTCTTTGCCCCTGCTGTCACTAACATTTTGCAGGGTTCGCCGGCGTCTTTCCACAAGGCGTGCCACCGGATTACCACCTATTAGAGGATTGAGCATCAAATTGACTTAATTCGGTGCATCATTACCCAACCGTGCACCATACCGTACCAATCCGAGGAGGAGCGAAGGAGATTATCGTCAAGTATAGGAGCTGCTCGACAAAGGTTATATCGCGAATCCCTTAGTCCTTGTCTGTTCCTATTATTCTAGTGCGAAAAAGGATGGTACGTCACGTATGTGTGTTGATTGTAGAGGCATCAATAATATTACTATTAGTTATCGTCACCCTATTCCTAGGTTAGATGATATGCTTGATGAATTGAGTGGCTCTACAATATTCTCCAAAGTTGATTTGCGTAGTGGATACCATCAAATTCGTATGAAATTGGGAGATGAATGGAAAACAGCATTTAAAACTAAGTTTGGATTATATGAGTGGTTAGTCATGCCTTTTGGGTTAACTAATGCACCTAGTACTTTCATGAGATTAATGAGCGAAGTTTCGTGCTTTCATTGGACGATTTGTGGTAGTCTATTTTGATGATATCTGATTTATAGCAAATCTTTGGAAGAACATTTGGAACATTTACGTGCTGTTTTTAATGCTCTCGTGATGCACGTTTGTTTGGTAACCTTGGGAAGTGCACCTTTTGCACCGACGAGTATCTTTTCTTGGCTATGTTGTTACTCCACAGGAATTGAAGTTGATAAAGCCAAGATTGAAGCTATTGAGAGTTGGCGCAGCCCAAAGCGGTCACACAAGTGAGGAGTTTCCTTGGCCTCGCTGGTTTCTATAGGCGTTTTGTGAGAGATTTCAGCACCATTGCTGCACCTCTCAATGAGCTTACAAAGAAGGATGTGCCTTTTGTTTGGGGTACACTTTGGAAGAAGCCTTCACGGTATTGAAAGCTAAGTTGACACATGCTCCTTTACTCCAACTTCACGATTTTAATAAGACTTTTGAGCTTGAATGTGATGCTAGTGGAATTGGATTAGGAGGTGTGTTATTACAAGATGGCAAACTCATTTGCATACTTTTACGAAAAATTGAGTGGGCCTAGTCTGAATTACTCTACTTATGATAAAGAATTATATGCTCTTGTTAGGACTTTAGAAACATGGCAACATTATTTATGGCCCAAAGAATTTGTTATACATTCGATCATGAATCTTTGAAACATATTAAAAGTCAAGCTAAACTGAATCGTAGACATGCTAAATGGGTTGAATTCATTGAGACTTTCCCTTATGTCATTAAACACAAGAAGGGTAAAGAAAATGTTATTCTTGATGCATTGTCTAAATCGCTATACTATGCTTTCACAACTTGACTTCAAAATATTTGGTTTGGAGACCATCAAAGATCAATATGTGCATGATGCTGATTTTAAAGATGTATTGCAGAATTGTAAAGAAGGAAGAACATGGAACAAGTTTGTGCGTTAATGATGGATTTGTGTTCGTGCTAACAAGCTATGCATTCCAGCTAGCTCCGTTAGTCTTTTGTTGTTGCAGAGGCGCATGGAGGAGGACTAATGGGACACTTTGGCGTGAAGAAGGCGGAGGGCGTACTTGCTACACATTTCTTTTGGCCAAAGATGAGGCAGGGATGTTGAGCGTTTTATTGCTCAGCACACTACATGTCAAAAATCTAAGTCACGACTCAATCCTCATGGTTTATATATGCCTTTGCTGTACCTAGTGTTCCTTGGGAGGATATATCTATGGACTTTGTTTTAGGTTTACCTAGAACAAAGAAGGAGGGATAGCATATTTGTTGTCGTGGATAGATTCTCGAAAATGGCACACTTTATACCATGTCATAAAAGCGATGATCTTTGTCAATGTTGCTGATT